>BMAO01014404.1:0-68265 GCA_019973975.1 Trichonephila clavata | reverse complement strand
GGTCAATTTTGAGTTGATTTTCCCCTGCAGGAGGGCTCATCTGAGGGCAGTGTAAGTAGTGGACAAACTGCACCTCATTCTCGGCATTCAGCTCCAGTACCACTATATATTCCTGCCGGATACTGCATGTGTCACGTATTGATTCTGGGTAAATTTTATTTAATTTTTTAAATATAGTTAATAAAATCTATTTTCATAACAAGAGACTGAGATGTATGTTTCCCACCTTTCTTTTACTATCCTAATTTGATTGTTTATTTTCTTCAATTTCCTAAAAAAGTTATTATTTTTAAAAAATTTTACCTTTTTTTATTTTTAAATGATTTAAGATTGTAACTTATTTTTTATACAATGTTACTTTTGTGTGAATTTTTTTTTTTTTCGAAAGCACATAAAAATAAATTATTGTAAAACCTATGTTTTATAAAAGAAAAAAAATCCCTTATTTTCTCAATTTATTTGAAATTTTATGTATTATGGGTTACTTTTTTTACTACATTAAAATAGTAGTCTTTTCAGATAAAGATGGTAGTAATTTTAAGGGATAAGTAATTATTAAAAATAAAATTTACATAAATATTAAAAAGAAAGTTGACAAAAATACGCTTTATGCAATAGAATGTGTAATTAATTCAATGATCATTTTTATAGTAATGAAATAATTTTTAAGAAATGCTTTGCTCCTAATTATTTTTAAGAATATTTAACTTTTTTTTTTCAAATACCTATTTTATTTTTAACTATGTAAAAGTTAATCTCCTATTTTATTTAGAATTTCATGATTTTTCATTATTTTACTGGTAAGCTAATAACAGAAAATGGCATTTTTATCATTCTCTTTATTAATATACTTTGTCATTAAGAGTTTAAACCGCTATCTCCATTATTAAGCAAAATAGAAAATATTGCTCTGTATGAAATGCGTAATACTGCACAATCGAAAATTAGACTGAATCTTTATAGTAGAGGTCAGCAACCTTGTAGCAGTGGCATGCCAAATCAATCTACCAATATTACTCAGGGTGCCACACTGTAGGAAATATTTGAAACAGTTCAGTTCTCAAAATTATGCATGCTGAGTTAGGGAATAGAAATCAAGAATATAGAATTAGTTCTATTAATTTTGCATCTAAGTTTTCATTAACATAAAAATAAACAACATAAAATTTAACTCTTCCTTCAATATTAATACAGAATTAAAATTTTAAATATTTTTTTTTATCCAATGGGCTGCTGATTTGTATTTTTACCATTGCAGACCTAGTACATCCCCAAGAGCTGGTATCACTTTTTAATGTGCAGCCGTATAGGCGGATACCAATCGCCGCAGGTAGTTTTGATGCCCAGTTTCCTCCACAGAGGGAGGCACCTGAGCTCTGACAATGTGAACTAGTTACAGGATTTAATTTTGCCAAGAGCGCCCAAATTAAACAGACACTCTAGGTCTTTTACATGCCGTATAATCATACGACATGGCTGCTGTCAATTTTCTGCATCACGAAAATCCACCGTCTTGGGCCGGGGTCGAACCCACAACCTTAGGTGTAGAAGGCCAGCAACAAACCAACCACGCTACCCAGCCGGCTAATTTTATATGTATTATGTATTTCTTAAACATATTTATTAAAATGAAAAATAAACAACATAAGATAGAATCTCCCTTCAATATAGTTAAATAAAAAATATATATATAATAATGCAAATGTTATCTCTGCATTGCTCTACTTCATATAGCAATATCAGCAGAGGCGGACTAAGGTAGTGGGAGGCCCCTGGAGGTAAAAAGTTCGAGGCCCATGGGCTTAAAAGTCGAAAAACTAAAATAATGAAAAAAGATTAGCTGACCTCAAAATAAAATGTATTGTTAGTAAAAAAACTAAACAGCTAAAGAAAAATCTTAACTTTATGCTAAAAAATTTTAATCCTTGACTAAAGAGCTTAGTTTTGATATACAACTTTACTTCTTGATTTCTCGTTGGCAAATTCATCAATTATTTTTGTCGTATCTGTTTAATCCCGAAGATATTAGTGTTCCATATGGCCACATTGCTCAATTTGTCTTCTCTCTCATAATACTTCTTAAACAATTTTTAAATCGGTTTAGAACTAAAGAAGATCTTTCATCTGATGCATTTTATATCGATATTGTTCAAATATTTTTAAAAGTATCTCTACATTAGGATTTCTCTTGCAACTCGATAAATTTCTAGTGGGTGTCTTTATTGTACCTTTGTTTTCTTATAAAAATAGTAAAAACTGATCTATAAATAATCTAGTCAAAATTAAGATTCAATATTGTCTTTGTAAGTTTCCTTTTGTTTTTGTGTAGGATTCTTCTTAATTTAAGGTATAATCTCTCTTCAAAAAATACAGTAAAATGTTCCATAACAGTTTAATACATATAAGATCTTGGGATAATTCTATTGCATATGACAAAAAGAATTCACTATGAAATTTTTCCTTCTTTCAAAAATTCATAACCGAGTTTTTTACTTTCATCGAAAAATTTTCTCTCTTGCTACTTGTGAGCTCGCCCAGCTTTCTCTTCTAACGAGAGTCCTTATAAATCAGTTGTTTCTAGTTTTATTTTTAAAAATTCATTTCTGAAATTTTGGATATAATTTTCTACAGAATTTAGAAGACTAGATCTTTATAATAATTCACATTCACCTTATTGCAACGATTTGCTAGAATGCTTTGAATGATTTTGGGCTCCAAGCCGTACTTGGCATCAGTCAGGCTAAGGTCCCCAGGAATTCTGCCATCCCCTCGATTTGGGGATTGCAGGGGGTGTACGTTACACCACTGTATGATGATGGCTGTATATTGGTTAGAAGAAGCCCAGGTCAGGGCATGCAAACAACCTCTCTGTGGCCTAGACACATTGAACCTGCAACTAGAATTATGGTATGGTGTGAGCAATTGTCTTTGATTGCAGGAGCACTCTCAAGGTTAATTCACACACCCAAATTTGTACGTCAGTCTGGTGATTAACACTGCCATTTATGAACATCATTCAAAAGGGGTTTTCCAACAGGCTAAAAACATACTATATTAGAGTGTCAGCGTGTTACTTTGGCCTGCTTGATCACCAGATCTTTTTCCAATCAGACACCAACGGAACAGCACTGGATGGCAACCACAGTGTCATACCCAACCAGAGTTAAACAACCTTATATTGACTGATTAAAAGCCATAGGCTTGCAATTCCACCCCACAAACTGATACCCGATACTTGTACGACACAATGTACGCATGTTTTCATGCTTGCATTTAAAAGTCTGCCAGTTTCACTGATTTTTAATGTATCATCATTTCACATTTGAGATGACTCTTTTCATACTTATATTAACCTTTGACCTTGAAAGTTTAGTCAATTAAATATGTTACCTAGACAAATGTATTGCCCAAGTTTCATTAGTCTACAATAACTTTTTTCTCCTATCAGTGTAAGGTGTATCCGATAGTAACCAAGCACGGTTGTGAACTAAAAACAAACTTGTTTGACTTGAATACTATTCGTTTGTTCAATATAAAATTTGTTCAAAAAACGCATGAGAAAAATTTGTACAGATTGCAACAATACAGATATACGGAAGAAAGATGGCTAGGGCTAGCACGACTCAAGTAACTGGTAATCATCAAGGTTATACAATCAGGGACATCTTAAGACTTTCTAAGGCTTTGGGGTCCTGCTGAAATGTAGGCCCCACATATGACTCTTAAAAGCAGGAGCATAGTTACCACGGTTTCAATGATCCGGGGTCCCAAGCTACAGGGGCCACAATATGTGTAAGAAAAAAATTGTAAAATGTTGAGTGCCCCAAGGAATTTTTTGTGTGATACAGAGCCCACTCATGGTTAGTTACGCCAGTGCTTAAAAGTAGAGAATATATTGTATGTATAAGTTTTCAAATACTCGTGCAAACAGTAATCTTAAGCAAATAAATGTGTATGACTTACATTTGTACTAATCAGCTCGACCGACTGCTGTCTTTTGATTGAATGAGTAATTGTGGTAAGTGTAGGCCTATACATAGACAACGGTCATCATTTATCTTGCTACTTTTACCAGTTGACATATAGTCCAAAATTCCTAGTTTTTCGGAGAATACATTCGGAAATAAGATTTAAAAATTATTCGAGCCATAATCTTATGAAGGCTGACTCAAGAACGAGATGAGGTCCCCATTGAAGCCGAGGCCCATACCTTAAGACGTCCCTGGTTACAATATCTGTTCAAGATCTCTTTTTGTTACACATTGAATTTACAACAAAAATCCATCAAGCTTAGGGCCCCTACTGGCTCTGGGGGCCGCCAGGTCTGCCACCCATTTAATCCGCCTCTGAATATCAGAGCTATAATTTATGACACTCAATTTGCACATGATTCTAAACATTCAGTTGTTAAAAAACTCTTTTTCGAACTCCAAATACTTTTCATGCAAGGAAAGATTTGTTCACATAGTTATGTAAAATCACAAGCTGAAAGCAGAGTATGAGCAATTTTCTCTTCAATCAATTAAATCCCTCCATCAATGACATCCAATAATTTAAAATAGCTGGTGTTTTATCGTTAGTTATCTTTCAGAATTTTTTTTCATAATTTTGAAGACATTAGGTCCAGTAAGCTCCATTTCAAATTGGTTAATTTCCATCCAGTCAAAAATTGAGAAATTTGCCATTAAGAATCATATTGTGTGCTGACGCCTGCTTTGGAGTATCCAAATGTAATACTATATAAATGTGAATCTTTTTAATTATACAAATGTGTAAATTTTTCAAGATAAATTTCTTTCATTTGTATACCTATGGTTTATAATTTATGAATAAATCTTATATATTATCTTTTTCAGTTTCAATGGGCGCTGGGTCACTGTTGATTACTTTAACCAAATAATAATCAGCCCCAGAATGGTGTCTGATCATATGCCACATGCTGTTCATAATGCTCTGAAGCAGTTGGTGAATAGTTCTGGGAATTTTCCATAAACACTATTTATTAATAGAATGTGAAAAAATTGAATTAATTTTTAAATGGAAATAAAGGAAATACGTACATTTTTGCCATTTCAAAGTTTGTCTGACGGCCTAAAAACTACTCATGGGAGTAATTTGATTGAATGATAAATTGAGGCAAGTGTTCATATTAATGTCAAATGATTAAAATTGTACAGTTTTTAATATTGGTTAGTCTTTATTTTTTATCGTTTATCAGTTAAAGCATGTTTAAAAATGTTGATATTTTATAATGAAAATTTTTAACTTTGGAAATTTGGTTTAAAGTATAATATATTTATTAGTTGTAACACACTTGCCTTAATATACCATAGGGTACTGACTAGGCCATATGTTTCATAACAATGTGCCAATAATTATTTTATATTTTTAAGAACAATGTTTGCTTTTAAAAAGTTCCCCTTTTTTTTAACTACTTTTATAATTTACTCTCTTAGAATTATATTTCTATTGATCTGTTATTGATTTTATTTTTATATTTAGATTCTTTAAATTGGGTTATTTTGTTCTATAATTTATTTATTCAATTCTTGTTTTATTTAGTCTGTTATTTTATTGTTCAAAAGCATGCATTAGTGTATGCTAAAATGTGCACTTTATTGGATACTTTTCAATTTTTGGATACATCTGAGAAAATGTTAGCTGTTGTAGAAATTTAAAATCAACATTTAGATCAAGAAGCATATTTTTATGTATTTTTAATCTAGAGATATTTTTACTATTGCAAAAAATTCATCTGTTTATTTTATGTATATTTATTTTATAATTTCCAAATTGTTCTAAATGTACAATAATATGAAATTATTTTTGAAACTAATTATAATTGCAAAATTTAAATGAATAAGATTCTTTTTTTTTTTCTTTTCTCATCTGAATTGTCTCTCAAGTGTATATCAAACTGTCATTAAAAGTGTTAAATCTCAAAAAACATTTTACATATTGATGACTTTTTTTATTTAACTTTTTAAATTTACTGTTAAAGATTTAAAGTGAAAGTGATGTTGTGGAATTATATTCCTATTTCCTTGTTGTAAATTTTATGATGAATTTATTGATTTATTTTCTTGTTTTAGAAGAGATATTTTCTCTTTACAATTTAGGAATAGTATATGAAATTGTTATTTCAGCTATAAGACATGTGCATATTTTAACACACATTACTTGCTTGAAAATTTTATTATTTATTTCAAATTTGTTTATAAAAAAAATGTTAAATTTTGTGTGCTCTATTTTTATGTATTGTTATTGTTTGTTGTCATGATTCTAGTCATTAAGAATATTTTTTAAATATTATTTCGCTTTTTGTGTATTCCTAAATCATTCTCGTTTTTAGCTTTTTTTTTTTTTTTTCTTGATGTATGTTCTAGTGATCTGTTGCTAGTCTTATGAAAAAGCTAACTTTTTGATTCTAGCTCTCATTTATATTTTTACATAAAAAGCACAATATGTAATTGTGTGCTATGGAAACTTGTAGAATAAATGTTGTGTTTGTGGTTTCTTACGTTTTGAAGCTTGATCTCTTGTATTGTACATAAGACATGCTAGCAATGGTAGTAGTGTACTCTTAACTCACATTCTAACTTATGTCCATTATTTACTGAAAAATATCTTAAGTTGATCTTACATAGTATATTATAGGTAAACTTTCTAAAAATCATGCAAGTCCAGTAAATTTCATGTAGGCTTATATAATCATATTTTTTTTTAATCATTTTTCCATATTTACATCACATTCTGTTAGTGCATGATAAATGCATTAACTGAACATTTCCTTGATTGTGTAAAGACTTTCACTTTTAAAGCCTAAGAATGTATTGAGAAATATGACATAATTATTGCTATGAACAAGAGTTTTTTAGTTGTATATATTTATTTCAAATGCAATGGGGGATTGGTTGTATTTACTAACTAATTATAAATATACACAGTGAAAATCGTTTAACACAAAACTGAGGAGACTGAAATATTTTTTTGTGTCAAAGGATATTGCAAAAAAAAGCATATATTCAACAAAATTAAATTTATAAGAGCACATTTTCATAGATATGAATATATTCATGTCTTTAATAAAAATCAACGAAACAAAAACATTCACAAGAATTTAGTGAAATTTAATGCAGAATTTTCTCAAGTTTTTTGAAAAACAAAACATTTATTAAATTTTTGGAAAATAATCTGATATTTTTAATTGCATTGTCTTTTTTAGTATCAAATTGTTTGGTTTTGTCCATTGTGTGTGTTATTCATATCACCAATGGAATTTGCATCTAAATAATTTTGCATACTTTTTCATGATGTTCCCCATTTCAGATGTTTTTGTGTAGCATTTGTAGAGGTGGAGGGTGAAACAGCAACTTATAGATAAACCATATTGGCTCAAGTAACAGGCTATTTCGAGCGTATTTCAAACCCAAGTTTGCCTCCCTCCTACGAAACATGTGAAAATCACCTCTCTTTCATTTTACATCCCACTTAAATCTCACCGGTGCTGCTGGTGTTTTCCGTATTTTGTTCATTCCCAGAACTGAAATCTTTTCATGTGTAAAGCGATTTTTGTTTCATGTTAAGAGAAAATAAATGCATAAAAATACATAGTAGTTTGTCGGGACCATTGTATTATTTCGTGTAAACTGATATTTCATTTTAAGTTTTTTCATGTTAAACGAATTTCACTGTGTGTATATATCTGATCTGGGCAATCATGATGTTTGAACTGCTAAAGAGGAGTGGATTGTTGCATATATGAAAATGTTTTTTCTCATTAAAATATTTCTTTTGTGTCAATTCTCTTAAATTATTTTTAAAATATTTTCATTCTTATACATTAATCATAGTTAAAATTAAATAATTTTTTTTTGTGTGTGAAATAAGGATTTTTGTTTTTAATTTCATTTTATGTTAAAAAAAATTCTGTGTCCTGTTCTATTGAATTAAATACGCATATTTGTATCTTTTCATGTATGTTGTATAACAAAAGAATCTCTTACTGATATTTATTTGTATTATTTTTAATGTAAGTTAATATTAAAAAAGTATAATTTTACTTGAAGATTTTTTAAAAAAATGGGTTTTTTTACTCTTTTAATTGTAATTGTTTTTAACATGTTAATTTAAGAATTAAATATTGTATGCTCCACTTTGTTGAAGTTGGGCCACACCAATACTCACTATATATATTCTGTCAACTTACAACATTTACTCACCTAAATAATTAAAAGCTACATTAGTAAATGACTGCGAGAAAATTTCCAGTATTGCATCATCTGTATCAATATATGGAATTTGGATATAAGACTTTTTTTTTCTGCAAATTGTGGTATTTTTTTACATTTTAGTGCTATATATTACAAATACCAACTTTTTCATTATGTGCATAAAATTTATGTTTTTATGCTTAGATCATCTGTTTTTATGCATTTTCACTAAATTTCCCTCATTTACCAATTATTTTATCTTCAATAGTTCTTATTGTTTTATATGAACAATGATCAGAAAGTAAGTAGATAAAACTTGTCCTTCCATAGTCTTTGCAGCTATTAGTTCCTGACTTATTCGTAGTTGTGAATTATTTCTATAAACATTATTGGAAACTATCACAAAATTATTTTCATACAATTTTTATCGATTATTTTTTTTTAGTTTAATGATTAGTATTAAACGGAGAAAAAAATATTTATTATTAATAAAATAAACCTTCATTTTGTGCATGTACATAAAAATTATTTAAACTTATGATTTAAGTGAAAAAATTATATATATAAAGTCACTGAAAGTATTTATATAGAAATGTTGGATTTTTATTTATACATAAAGTTTTAAATGTATTAAGTATCAATTCTGAAGAATTTAAGAAATATCTATTATGAATAAATAAATTTATTTGTTTTTGCACATGTATATATAAAATTAATTTTACTTCTAAATTAAATACTTTATATGAAGTCATCAAAAGTATTGAATTTATATTGAATGTAAATTATTTTACAAAATATAGTTAAGTAAAAAATTTTATATTAATCAAAGGTGTTATTGTAAATTTAGCTACTTTTGGACTTATATTAATGTGCAAACCAAATGCAAGATTGAAATGAAATCTTATAGACTTTGAAAATGACTGCATATTCTTCTTTTAAAAAAACCACCTTGAATAATATTTTTTAAATTAAGTTAAAAATTTGTGATTTTATAATTATTATTAGAATTTTGTTTTCTATGAGCATTATAAATTTTGATTGTATTAGAGACATGCTTTATATATAATATTTAATGGTATTAAAATATAGTTTAAGTTTTTAGTGTGTATTTTAAGTTGAACAACTTTCTTAAATAAATGAAGAATCAGTTTCACGTATAAAATATTTTAATTTATTTATAGACAATACTTGTATTCTACATATAAATCAAGTAATATATGTTAAGTAAATTTAAAGATCTGTTTTGTCAATAGTACATATCTTCATTTAATGAATATATACAGATTTTCATTTTAAATCTTTTGGGAGGCATTTTCTTTTCTTCTAAATATTTCCTTCCTTTATCAATATTGGCAGTGATTTTAAATATACTGCAGTATTTTGAGATTCAAGTTATTGGAGATACCTGTCTTTTTTCCCTCCTTACATTATGAGCTTGATTCAATGACATTACAACCTCTACTTTATTTAGGTTTCCAAATTTTATACATTGTTCAACTAATATGTTTACTTCGGAAGCATTTCTGTCATGTTGAATTTTAATTAAAATTATAGTCAAATAGGAACAGGCATAAGAATAACAGACTTGACTACACAATATGATCTCTCTACTTCTGTGTCTTTTGTTTTGAAATAGAGAAACTCTGTAAAAGCTTAACTCTAGCTAAGAGTGTTACAATTTTTTTTAATCTATCCAATTCTGTCCATGAGAAGATGGAAAATCTTCTATTTTTGTGGTTGATAAAGAAGCAGCTCACTGAAAAAACTGACAGACTATAATATGCATGAAGGGACAAGTAATTTATGCAAATTTTTTGTAGAAGTATCCAGATACTTCAGCTTGTGATGCTTTACAAAAGCAATTCAAGGACTGTTGGAGGTTATAAGAAAATTTTATATTGAGAATAAGCATTGTCTCTGTTATCAGGGTAAGAAGCATGAGCCTGATGCATTTTAACTTTGGGACCGATATGAATTAATTATTAAGTATAATCTTTTCTATTCTTCAAAAAAAAAAAAAAATATGCTGTGGATGGCAAGTTTTTTAATATTCTTTAATATGTGGGGTTCTTACTATTAAAATGTATATTATACCTGTCCTTGGATCTGACACTGCCCTTAAAATAAGATTTGATTTTTGATACCTATCTGTACTATATATTTATGACACATACTCAAGGAAGCTAGTATAAAAACAAGGATTTTTTTTAAATGAAGATGGAAAGTAGCTTTTGCAAATAAATATCATGTGACAAAATTTGTCAAATAATTTTACTGTAGAAAATAAACAAAATCTTTTTTTACAATTGCATTGTAATTTTTTAAAAAAAATGCATGAAAAATAAGTTGCTAGTAAATTAATTTACAAATAAATATATCGGTTTGGTTTTCAAATGAATAAATACAATAATTTGTTATTAGTTGAGGATCAAATGTTATTTTTATATCTGCTGCAAAAATAGTTTTAATTCTCCATTTAATGTTAATTTTATTTTGAACTATCTTCTAAAAGTAATAATTTGTTGATATAATTTTTTTTCTTATTTCTATTTTATATATCAATCAAAAAGATTTTTACTAGTATTACCTGAACTCGAACAATATTTTTTATGTATGTTATTATTTACTCTTATTCTTCTATTTTTAACAAAGAAAAGTATATTTTCTTAAACTCTCAAGTAAAGTCCTTTAAAAAAAAGCATTGTATTGTGTAATAGATTTTTTTATACATTTACATGCAAAAAAAAAAAAAGTCAACTGTTGTTTCTGAAAATTTTATTCGTTAAAAGTACTTTTACATATGCATCTTGTTTGTATTTATGTATATCTGCATATTTGCTTTAAAATCAAAAGCCCTTGCCAGCATGTTCTTCATTGATAATTTAATATTGACATTCTTTTTTTGAAATAGTGTTTTCTTTCATTAAAATACCTATTTTCATATTAGTGCAACTTGATTTTTAAAAATTCTTTATTTAATCTAATACATAGTGTATATAAATTAGTATGAAGAATGGAATGTGATACATATACTACAAACATATATATATACACACACAAATATAACTATGGAAAAAACTTCCTTCAAATATTATATTGGTATTATATGTATCTGCTGAGCATTTAAAAGAGCAATATTTAATGAAATGATATATAATTATATATTGATATGTCATATGTACTAGAATGTTGCTTGAGATCTAGTATAAATAAACTGTTTAAAAAAAATTATCTTATAATTTCTTCTGTTAATGTTTCTTGTGTATTGTGTAGTTTTGCTTATGATTGGAATAAAACATCTTGAAAGTTAGTTATTAAATATCAATAGAAGAGTGGAATAATGAAAATTTGAAATAGTAATTAAGTTTAAAATGCATGAAAAAATTTTTGACCCCTATTGTCAGCAACTAGCCAATGGTTTAAATGTAAGAATTATGATATTTTTTTTTATTTTTTAAAAAATGTTATTTAAAATGCTCTAAAATTATCTATATTAGTCAATTTTAGTACTTTTATTTAGCATGGTAGCCTTTTAATTCATTTCAATAGAGTGCATAGGGGTACACTTTATTTCAGAGTATTGAACTTCAATATTTAGAAGTATTCACATTTTAGAGCAGTGATACCCAAAGTGGTCTATATGGACCCCCAGGAGTCTTTGACGACCTGCAAGGGGTCCACAGCAGTGAAAAAATAATTAGGGGGCTATGAAGTATTAATGTAGGTCTACGATGATGGCTCTCATTTAATCAGATTATGACTTTAATATTAAAAGAAAATTTAATCAACAATCAATTGCTTATTTAACAATTGTATTTTTTAAATTTAATGAGATTAATTTGCAGTTCCTAGGCAACAGTATACATATTATTAAAACGACCATCATTTTGACTTTTTTGCCAGAATTCAGCTAAAGGGATAAAAAAATTAACGTTGCAAATTTTCCCAGTTTCTCAATTTGTCACAATATGCCCGAAAATGACATTTTAACCTACTTTTAACATTTAAAAGCCCTTTATTCAGATTTTGAAACTAGATTTGAGAATGCTTTGATTATAGTGATACCATAGTAGACAATGAATTCATACGGTCACGTCAAAAAAGGAATGTCAAATTACGAGAGGAATAGACACTAACGGAGATATTGAAGTAAAGTTTAGAAACTGATAACAGCATTTTTGGCTTCAAAAAGATATTCCTATTATTTATCCCTAATAATGGAATATTTTGAGAAAGTTTTTAATTGCTTTTCCTAGTGAGGAGTTTCAGCAAGGTTGCCAAACTCCAGAAAAGTAAAAAAGACTGGACACTACTAATCGATGAGTTTTAGGGTTAAATCTGACAAGATTGATGCCAAATGTGGAAAATTTGTTATTGAAACACTAGATTCATCCCTCCCATTAAAAGCATTTGTTTGTTGCTCAGTTACTTTATGTAACAAAAATTTTATTATTAATTAAATTTTAATTTAATTAAGATGTGTGTGTGCTTCTTAAGTTTCAAACACTATACTTTTCACTACTGTTAGAAATTTAAATCTTTTAAAGTAAATAGCACTATACCAGCTATCAAAAAGACATTTAATTTGATAAATTTGAAAAAAATCAGTGTTAGGTAAATTGGGGTCTACGCCAAACCAAAAAACATGCCAAGGGGTCTATGAGACAAGAAAGTTTGGGAACCTGTGTTTTAGAGTATTGAACTTCAACAATCTACACTACCCTAGTCATTTTTTTTTCGAGAGCTCATTATCTTTGGTAAGCAATTGGAAGTCGCATTCCCTGGGCTCCTAAGTGATCTTTCTTCTTCTCTCTTTGGTCTATTCTATCTTTTATCCCCATTGGAGGAAACCAAGCTGCAGAGCTCGTAGTAGCAGGAAAGTCCCTGGCTGACAGACAATCTGGCTTTGAGACCAATAGGGGAAATTGGAGGTTTTTCTTCGGTGGGTTTCCAATTCTTTCTGCTCACCTTAATCGAAAAGAATCTAGGCTCCTTTTTATGGAACCCAAAATTTTCATGGTGTTCAGTCTACTCAAAAACATTAAACACCTTCCATCTAAAATTATCGTATTTTGCATTTAGGTGAACAAAAACTTTCGTCTGCATCATCTTTTTTAATATCATAAACAATGTCTCGAATCGCTGTATCTGTCTCGACAATAAAGAAACTGCCATCTAGGGACCTGCACTGAGATACATTTAATCCAAGAATTTATTAAAAACAACTAAACGTGTTCACATCGTAATATCAGCTACATACAACATCCCTCCAGGAATATAATTTACCATCCAAACTTTCTAATTAGTCAGAAACCGAAATATCGGAAGGACTGCATGACCAAAAAATAATATCTATTAAAAAAAATTTCAACTTAATTAAATCATCTGTATTCACTTTAACATTTTCTACCACCTAAAATACAGTGCTGGTTATTAAAATTGCAACATAATGGAGGAAAGCAAATACAAAAATGTTGTACATAAATAGTGTGACACGAAAACAGAATGATTAAACTTTCAAGCAGTTTGGGGGTGCGAAATTAATAGAAACAGCTGGCAGCTAAAACGATCCCTACCCGCTTAGGCTTGGATGACAGAAATCGGCAACTCTCATTCCATGCTGCTTCTAATCTATGCCCCACTTTATCAACCGTATTAGCTAGAGAGGGGTGACAGGCTAGTCTTTCAGCAACCCAAGACCAGATGTTTTCTTCAATAGATGACAGATCGTGCAGGAGAGGGTAACAATCGAATACCCTGTTTATCGAGGAAGAACACGACGTTGTCTTGCATTATCTTGTTGTTAGAGGGCGTTTGGAAAGCCTCAACGATAAGGCACAAACACTGGACGTAAGATGAAAAAAATGTACAGATATGCGTTCAAGTTACCGTCGATCCTAACTAGAGATGTGCATGTCGTTACCCCAATTGTTGCCCAAACCATCACACCAGGTACAGAGCCCCTATGCCTATATCGAATGCCAGCTGGTGACGAGCGATTTCCTCGGAGCCTCCAGACACGTATATGTCCATCAGAATATTGCACACTCAGAACCGGAACACGTCTGAAAAGACGTCATTGTGCCACTCCTGTATCCAGTTTTGTCATTCGGCACACCAGAGTCGCCGTCTCTCTATGCTGCATTGTCAAGGGAAGCCGAAGTAATTACTGCGGTGCTGACAGTTCAAGCCGCTACCAACGTCGTTGCATCGTACGAGTGGATGTTGAGCATGCTGCAAACATACCTATTTCCTGATTAATGGTTTGTGATGTGGTTGTTCGGCTTCGCTTGGCCGACCTCACAATATGTTTGTCCTCTCTGGCGTCAATTATGGGAGGACGTGGAAATCCTGAATCAGTATGACCCTCAGCAACCCATTGATTCTGTATTCGCATGACATT
This sequence comes from Trichonephila clavata, assembly GCA_019973975.1. NCBI lineage: Eukaryota > Metazoa > Arthropoda > Arachnida > Araneae > Nephilidae > Trichonephila > Trichonephila clavata. The sequence continues at coordinate 53,649 of BMAO01014404.1, read as the reverse complement.
GGTTGGATTTCGATCAGTGTAACGAGTGATATCTCGGAACGATAATTCACATTCTCCCACAGGCAACAATTCTCCTTGTATCAAATTCCTACATTTGCTGGTAAGCATTTCTTCTTATTCGAGGCATAAAACGATATTCTGAGCAAACTGAGACCTAGCAAAGTGCTTTTCGAGTGAGAAACTCATTACACATGTCCAATATAAAATTAGATTCTCGAAATAGAACACATTTACAATCAGTAAACTGAGTCTACAACAAAAGATGTGGCGACGAGCGTTTCTCAATGAAATAAAACATTTATTTAGCTATTTACATGGATGCATAAAGAAAAGGTTAAATATTATCGCGCACCCTCAAATTGCCGACTCCTCCGTCCAAACGCATCTCTCTCTCTTTCCCTCCTTCGGAGCGTGGCGCCTCCCTCTGTTGCCTCAGGCGTGAAGAGAATCCCCAGGCGCTCTCCTGGGTCAAATGTCACCTGTGCTCGTAACTCTTTCTGTACTCTCTTCTGTCTCCGTTCGCAATAATCTCCCACCTTTGAGTTTTGGAAGCTGCAAAAACTCAAACACAACATATAAAATACAACAATATGAATAATAATATGGGTACTGTAAGTGCTGGTGCTGAAATAAAACAAAATTTACACCAAAACAATACTTTACAAAATACACTTTAGACGTATGTCAAACGCTTAGGAGAAACTACTCTTCTGCCTCTTTTTGTGCGAATGACCGAATCAGTCTGTTCTTTTGGTAAATTAATTTCTGGCTCTAGTAGTTCCAGGTTGTAAAGTCTCTGCACTGGTCTGACCAGTTCCCCAGTCTCAGTTCTTACTCGAGCGACTCTAACATGCCCATCTTTTCCCGGAATAAGTTCAATTATTCTGGCAAGTAACCTCAGAGTTCGATTCTTTAAATTATTTTCTAGTACAACTACATCTCCCACCGTTAAGGGTCTTGATTTCCGGTGGCGTTGAGTTTGCTCTCTCAGTTGGCCTAGGTACTCAATTCTAAACCGTTTTTTAAGTTGTTCTCGGATGGCTTGAACATGTCTAATTCTTTTATTAATTTCTTGATGATCTAGACAATCTATGTCAGTTACATCCGACGTTTCAATCTCTTGCAAAAACATGGCTGGTGTTAATGGTGATAAATCATTAACATCATCAGAAACGTATGTTAAAGGTCTAGAATTGATCACATGTTCACATTCCCACAGTACAGTATTTAGTTCTTCGTAATATAACGAAGCTCTACCTAACACTTTTCTCAAAATTTGTTTCAACATTTGAATCATTCTTTCCCAAAATCCTCCCCACCACGCGGCGCTGGGAGGGTTAAATTTCCACTTTATTTTTTGGATAATAGCCTTAGATGTTACTACATCCCAATCAATAGAACTTAGTGCACTATTAGTCCCAACAAAATTTGTTCCATTGTCTGAATAAATAATGCTTGGTCGGCCTCTTCTCGAAATAAATCGTCTTAAAGATTGTAAAAATGCTGCGGTAGAAAGAGACGTAATTAATTCAAAATGCACTGCACGGAATACAGCGCAAGTGAATAATGCGACCCAACCCTTACGTTTATCTTTTAAATGAAGTGGACCGGCAAGATCAACACCTACAATTTAAAATATTTTAGAGTCACATACCCTATCTTTCGGTAAAGACGATGGCACTACTTCAGTTTTTTGAGCCGAGAATCTTTTGCACCGAGTGCATTTTTGAATTATTTGTCTAATTAATTTCCGTGCTTTTAAGATCCAAAATTTTTCTCTCAAATGATTCATTACAATAGACACACCTGCATGCAAAAGTTCCTCATGTTTACGTACGATCATCAAATGAACAACAGGGTGATCGTTAGGTAAAATAATAGAAAACTTAAAATTCTCTGTATCTTCCCGAAAACTTAGTTTTGTTCTAGCACGCAAAATTCCAAATTCATCTAAAAATGGTTTTAAAGGGCACAATTTCTCATCCCTTTCTCCCTCAAAAGTTTCCCTTTGTATTAATTTAATTACAGTTTTTTCTGCATGGTCAAATTCAGAAAATGTTATTTCCGAAGTTTTACAAACATCGGTTCTCTTGGCATTTTTTATGAAACGAAATATCCAAGCTATCATGCGAATAACTTTTAAATAAGAAGGAAAATATTTACAGTGCCAGTAAAACTCTTTAACTTTTCTAGCGGTATTCATTAAAACAGATTTCTCTAACTCTAAGTTTACCGCCTCTTCATCGGGGACTGGTTTAGAGCTAGGCCATTGACCCTGACTTTCGTAAAGCCAGGAGGGGCCCTCCCACCATCTTAAATAAATAAACCGTTGAGCGCTACTACCCCGAGAAAGTATGTCCGCGAAATTCTTTTCCGAAGGCACGTGTTCCCAGCTACTAACATCAGTAAGGTTTCGTATTTCTTTCACCCGGTTATAAACAAATACCCCCCCCACACTCTTTGTCGTGCTCTATCCATGCTAAAGCGGCCATTGAATCTGTCATAGGAAAAACACGAACATCCGGCAAATTTAAGTCACTTTTAACAGAAGCCGCCAGTCTTGCACCAATACAACATGACAACAATTTTAAGCGAGGGATAGATATATTTCTCAAGGGGGCAACCCGAGTTTTCGCTTGTATCAGTTTCACAAACACATTTTCCGCGTATTCTACCCTCAAAAATACACAGGCGGCATATGGTCTTTTACTTGCGTCACAAAACACGTGCAATGTTATTCGTTTAATTCCATTAGAGCTCAAATTTAAGCAGCGAGGTATTTTAATACCAGCAAGTATAGGGAGTTGCTCTAACCACTTTTTAATTTGATCTAAAATAACTTCTGGGAGATTTTCATCCCAATTTAATTTTAGTTTCCAAATTTCCTGTAAAATTAATTTTGGTTTTAAAGTTACAGGTGCCGTAAAACCAATCGGATCAAAAATATGATTAGCTATGGATAACAGTGACCTTTTAGTTATAGCCTTACCTTCATTTATCTGACAGTTAATATTACATGATAAGTAATCATCTTTGAGGTTCCAAATTAATCCTAAAACCATAGTCTCAAAGTTATCAGGTTGTTTTTCCAACTCGGAAAATTTTTCAGGATTTAATAATACATTTGACTGCCAGCCTCTTGAATTAAAATGCGCTGAAGATAATAATATTTTTGATTCTACTATAAATTTTTGCAACTGTTCTTCACTCTCAAAACTAGTTACACAGTTGTCAACATAAAAAGATTTCCTTAAAATTTTAACTACATCATCAAAATTTTCAGGAGCATTATCTAAATGGTGATTTAATGTGGCTCCTAATAAAAAAGGACTGGACGTCACTCCAAAAACTACTCGACGGTGACGATAAGTTTTAATGTGATCCCTATTTTCTTTATCATACCCCATAAACCTAAAAAAATCTCTATCTTGCTCCCTTACTCCTATCTGTAAGAAAGCCTTTTCTATATCTGATATAACCCCAATCTTATATTTTCTAAAACGATTAAGTATAGTCGGTATGACTTCAATAAGATTGGGGCCCTTTTCTCCAAACAATCATTCAGAGAAGGATAACCCTTTGTTCGTGCGGACGCGTCAAAAACAGCCTTATTTTGCTCGTACTGTTTTCTTTAATAACGGGCCTATGCGGGAGATAATGAACGAAATTTTCTTTGTTATCATTAACTTCTTCAATTATTTTTTCTGATAACCAAAGGTCTAAAACATCTTGATACTCCTCAAATTTACCCGAAGCAATTAATTTTCTTTTAGTACTTTCAAGTCTATTTTCAGCTAATTTCTTATTAGATGATAAAAGTTAACTGTCCAGAACCCAAGGCAAAGTTACCTCATATCGACCACTATGATCTACATTCATGGTTTTTTGAAAATTATTTAGTGTCTCTTTCTGAACTTCTAACTTTGACTTAGTTTCTACGGGATCTGTAATACCAAGAGAATAGAGTTTCCACAATTCGGAAATACACATATCATTTACAAACATTGATGTAGCATTCATAAAATTATTTTTATCAAGCTTAGTTTCATTTCTATAAGTTTTCCCCATAAGCGTCCAACCTAATTTAGTTTTTATTACAACAGGACCAGATTTTAAATAGAACATAGTTCCAGTCAGTAGCTTTCCAGCTACATCTGCTCCTAGTAATATATCTATTTTCCCTCCCAAATTATGATCGATATCTGACAAATTAATTTTTCTATTTTTTAATTCCTTTATCCAAGGACCATGACTAATACTCGGTGCATCATTACATATAATTTCTTGGTCATACACATTTAGATTACAAGTATAATAATTATAAATATCAGTTAAACAAATTTTATAACATTTATGTCTAAACATTTTTGTTTTTGAACCGCCAAACAAAGAATGAACAAATTCCTCTTCTCTTTCATATTTAAATCCCAGTTTTTCAGCAGTGGATTTTAAAATATAGGATTTTTGAGATCCGGTGTCAATTAAAGCTCTTACTAAACTCTTATGGTTTCCGTTTTTCAACATAACCACAAGAGTCTGCAAGAGAACTTCAGAAGTGCAAGCTTGATTAGCTAAAACATTAGTGCTAGATGAACTAGCTGACGTGCTATTCTCAGTGCTTGCACTTTCGGTTTCTAAACCAGATCTCAAAGGCAATTTTGAACATAACACAGCGTAATCCCATTTATTACATATTATATATTTAACATTTGATCTTCATGAATGTGACATGTGACCCCTTCTTAAACAAATGTAACACACGCCTCTTTTCACCACAGCATTCTTCTTAAAATCATATGACATAGAAGCCGCTTCCCAACAATTTTCAGAGGCGTGCGTTTTTTTACAATACATGATTATTATCACTATTCTTATATTTAAAACCTTTCCTGTCTTTAAAGTTACTATTAAATAAATCTGCAGCAATTGCAGTAGTGGAAAGATTTTCTAATTTTTTCTTACAGTTAATTTTCTCAGTATCAAAACCATTTCTGGCTAATTTTATTCTGTCTTCACTCGATACTTCTATAGATAAGAATTTCATTAGAGAATCAAGGTCTTTCTTACCTTATTCATCTGACGAATATCCCACATACCTCTCCCAGGCACGCAGAATTTCAGCGGGAAGACAGGACTACACCAGCGGGAACAGCATGGCAGCATATTTTTCCTTTGTAACTCCAAGGGTCTCTAAGGCACGCAGCTGGGCCTCGATTTTGTCATATAGCGAAGATAACTTTATTTTATTCACTTCTGTGTTCTGTAGCACAAGCTTCAAGAGTTGTCTCACGTACACTTGAATCAGGACATCCTCTTGTCCGAACCGCACTTTCAAGTACTCGAAAGCCTTTCTGTAGTTTTCAGGGGTCGCTGGAAAACTCTCAACTATGTCCCGGGCCCGGGATTTCGGAGTCGTTGCCTGAATTAAATACTGGAACTAGTCTGCGTCATCAATGTTCTCATCTTCATGGATTCTCTTAAACTGGTTATAGAATCTCAACCAATCCGTCAACTCTCCGGAAAACAGTTGAAACTGGATCTTTGGAAGACGCAGAGATGAGGAACTTGATGTGACTAGGCTAGGATTGTCCCAAAGGATCGTTGTCCATCAGGTTTTTAAACTTGATTTTCCTGGCAATCATTTTCTCAACATAACTTTCGATTGCCTCGAATTCGTTGTTGTAAGCTTCTTGCGAGCAATTCACTTCGCTTAACATATCTAAAATAGACTCATCTATTTGTCTCAGTTTCTCATTTTTTTAGTTTTAATTGCTCGAAAGCATTTTCCAATTCATTTTTATCTAGTTGCTCATTTTCGGCAACTTCTTGCAAATGATTTACAGCCTTCGTGAAGGCTGTCCTAAGTGGCGTGCGTCTCAACTTTAAAGCATCCATGTTTTACTTTCTAATATTCAAAAATGTTTTTCTAACACTCGTGGCCCACCCGGGGGCGCCAGAAAAATGTCCAATATAAAATTAGATTCTCGAAATAGAACAACACATTTTTTTCTTTTATGCAGTGTTTCAGGCGTCGTTTCTCTTTTCTGCATCGTCTAAATGCGCTGAAACAGTAATCCTTTGTAAATCCCAAACTTCTTCCTTTTACGTGATTTTGACGTTCGTCAGATCATTCTTTCCTGGTGTTTCAATTTTATTGACCAGCAATGTAAAAGATGGCTATAATAGGTTAAATGCATATCCATTACAGCAAATGAAATGTGTTCATTCCGAATCCATTTCATTGCCAGCGATTTGGACACAGTAAAACTGTATACCAAGATTTCCCCGCATGTTTGAAATGCAATGACGAAAGCCATACTCACAAGCAATATACACAAAAGTTGCGTTAATTGTAGTGGTGGGTATCCGTAAAATTTGAGGTTATGTTCTAAACGGCAACTGGAGAAAGAGGTTCAGCATCTCAAGGTGGTTAATAATCTCAGTTATCCCGAATACCGTAAGGGAACAAAAATTATACCTTCTTCAAACTAAGTCTCTTGCGACTCCATCACAAATAATACTAATTTAGTGCGAATCAAAACAGATTCAATCACCGTATTCTACCACTTAGTTATAATTTTTTAACAAAAACAATTATACCTCTCCCAACATTTACATAAAATATAGCGCAATTAAAGAGATAACTATCATTTACAGAAAGAAAATATAGTTATAAGCAAAGATCCTTAAAAAACTTCACATAATTCATTTTCTCTTTCGAAAGAAAAGAGGGAAGTTGTAGAGACCTGTAGCAAAGTAAACTTACCGGGAAAAGAACATCCAACTTGAGAAAGAGGACTGATCAGTGGTCCTAAATCAAAGTTAATACGGCCAACACAATTAAAATCATCCAATGGAGTTGACATGGAAACTTTGATGATATTAAAAACATAATAAGCTATCAGAAATGACTTTACATCGCACTACAAGAGACGTTTTTAAAGTTATCAGCTATAGCTTATTTACAAAGGCTTTCTTCCGTGTGGCACTCCTTGTTGCTGACACGACGCTGTTGTTTTTTCTCTCCCGTACAGCCCTTTACGTCTCTATAAGCAACTACAGCTCGAATGGCATTTGTATCAGCAGTCATTATCTGTAGTATCTGTCTACCTCCAAACGAAAACGTAAGTTTCCGAAGTCTTGAGAATCTGGTGCATCAACTGTCTGCACCAGGCGTCGGCAACCTATGACACACGTGCCAGATCTGGCACGCTGTATAATTCTTAGTGGCACTCTACAAATTTATTAATTTTTGAGTGGACGGAGGTTAATAATTTTGAAAAGGAGCTTACGGAGCTAACATCTTCAGAATTACCGAAAACAAAATTTACCATATGAAGAAAAAGTCTGGAAGATAACTAATGATAAATCGACAGCTGTTTTAAATGCCATTGCTGGAGAGATTAAATCGTTTGAAGAAAATTGCACGTATTCTGCTTTCCGCTTTTGGTTCTACATATCTATGCGACGTATCTTTTACAGTAGAAGCTGGTTTTGTGCGCGGTCCTTTTTTTATGCGATTTTATTTTTGTGTTATTTTTCTGTCCGATCTTTTTTTTTATGCGATTTTATTTTTGTGTTATTTTTCTGTCCGATTTTTTTTTATGCGGTATATCAATTTAAATGGCTTTGGCGCCACTGTTATGTTTTATATCAATGTACCAATGGCGCGGAGAATGTTAGGGCCCCCTAAAAAATCAAGTTTTGCCTTTAATGTTTTATAAACTGGGTAAATACGTACTTGGTGTTAGTCAGGCTTTGGTCCCCCTGGAGTAGTAGCCCCCCCCCCAGCGAGGTGGAGGTTGTGAGGGTGTACTTTACGCTACTACAATGTGCATATATACACTTCAAGACGCTCTATTTCGTTTGTTTTCACAGTCTTCCGTCAATGCACTTTCAGTTGCTCTCTCTCTCTCTCTCAACGCGGCAACAGCCCGCGCTTGATTGAAGACGAAACTTTCAATAACAGTGACATTATCAATAATTTGATAGATTATGAAGACGGACAAGAAGAACCGGATTCTTTGAGAGAGGATAAAATATAGGCAGGGATACAGTTTTCCAACAAATTGGAAAAACGTTTTCTTAAAATAGATACCGATTCCAGAGTATGAAATTTCAAAAAGAGCTTCAATCATGCATGTCTGGTTATCGGGATATTTACAAGCAACTGACAAACCGAACTTCATCATAAAAACTTATCTTTTACTTTATGGTGCCAAAAAATAAATCAATTGAAATTGTATCTTCAAGTGACGAAAGCGATTTCTAGCTTATTCATCATAGGATGATAAGCACTTTGTTTTACGATGAATAACAGTGAATTATGCATGTGCATTTTGAAAACTTCTCCATGTATACAATGAGAAATTAAATGTTTTAAAAATATTTTCATGTAGTAATTTAATTATTTATTTTGTTATGAAAGTACTTTCTCGTAAATTTCGTAAATAGTTGGTGTATTTTCTAAGTGCGATTTTTTTATGCGGTTTCTATCTACCGCACAAAAACAGGTTTTACTGTCTATGAAATATATTTTGATTCCGCAAAGAAGAGTTGTGTGTGTTTAACTGAACATTCAGAATCGTTTCAAACAGTCACAACTAAAAGCCCTCGAGTAGCTGAATAGTGCGATGTTAATATTCTCTCACTCAAACAGTCACAAATTATGCATCCGATATTGCATTATGAAGTAGGATAGTGTAGGGAAATTTTTGTTTTTACTATATTGAAGAATTACTAACGCTTTAAATTTATTTTGTATTTTAATAAATTCGTTAAAATGCTTAATATCCAACATATGTATAATTTTAATTTTTAATTTATGTTGAAAGAATAATTATATTTTATGTTGTTTATTTTTATGTTAATAAACATCTTTAAATGATGCAAAATTAATATGGAATAAAACTCTAAATCTGTATTGATCTCTCTTCCGTATCTCTGCATGCATTTTCGAGGGAATCCAATTGTTTTAAAAACTTCCTACTGCATGGCATCTTGAAGCAAGTTGGTGGATTAGCTAGGCATGCCATAAATCAAAGTGGCTGACTCCTGTTCTTGACCATGATTCAGAACTGTGAGAGTAATTTCCAATATCCTTCTTAAAGCTCTAGAGAGACGTCAATTTTCCTTAAATCCAAGGAAGACTTTTATATTGTGGATATTTTTAAATACTTAATCTTCTGAAAGCATTTGTTTGTTTCAGAATAATCTACTATCATTTAGATAGACTTTTTGGTACACCGCAGCTACAAGGTTGCTGACCTTGGCCAGCCTGCTGGTCTACACTATTTATTTTACCAAGCGATTTTAATGCCCATCACAATCAAAGGGTATGACATGATAATTCTAAGAAAGTGATCGTGTAGGGAATTCGATCTAGATCTCGCCCTTCTGAATAATAACCCACCCAGTATAGCTTCATATCGATACAGCTTTTTGCTTACCTGAATTGATTTTGGATTTGTCTTGAAACGTACTGGACGACCCATTATACAGTCATTTGCTAAGAAAAATCAGAAGGCAAAACCAAAAGGAAGCATGACAAAAATACGCTAGCGGTACAACATTCTCCACAACAAAAAGTAAGAACCAAGATTAAGAAAATTAGTGGGAAATGTGTGTGTGTGTGTGTGTGTGTGTGTGTGTATCTTACAACCAATTTCCACATTGGTGGCTAATGGTCAAAGGGATATTTCGTCCATCGTCAATATGTTAACCAAATCGCTTGCTGAGACCTCTAATAGAGATAATTATCTACCAGCGTTTTAGGTATTGAAGAGTAGGATAGATAGGTACCTTGTTGGACTTTGGCTCTTCACACAAAGAAGACTCCAACTCTTCACTCAACTTAATCATTCATTTGAATCAGCTGCAGGATCGGATGTTCTGTCATATGTTATGTTTCACTATCTTTCAAAAAGTTAGGTTTTTTTTATTCTTGCACTCTTGAACTGTATTTGGAATATTCATGCATATCCCCATCTGAGTAACGTTTTTTTTTCCTCCACTTGGAAAAGATTCTACCTCATGTTGCGAGCTGCCTTTTGCAAGCTCTTTGAGCATTATTATTATAAGACTATTGTTTTGTGTTAAATCTAATAGTCTCCTTTCTCCATTTCAGAGCATTTTCTTTTCTCGCTATTAGCGACAAACTCTTAAATCACCATAAGAGACGCCTTCTTTCGATAACATCCTTGTGTCGGTATTTTTCGATATTAGAAAAGCTTACGTCATGATTTAGGGACATTATATTCTTCAAAACTTGTATAGTATAAAATTAAAAAGCAATTTAGCTATTGTTATCTAAAAACTTTTTAAATAATCGTATTTTATAGGTTCACCTTTGCTCATCTTACTCTTTTACTAAATTTTAAAATCCCATGATTTACTTTCAATCCCAAGGTTTCGGGATTACATTATCCAATTCCCGGGATTAGGACTGGACTGTTTATGAAAAATACTTACACATTAGCATGGTGGAAATTACATAATAAAACTGAGAACATTAAAAAATTGATTTAATATTATTATTTATTGAAACAAATCAAAACAAAACTTAATTCATCATAAAAAAAATTAGTACATAATGAATTTAATAAAAAGAGTACAATTTGAATTATTGTAAAATTTACCCATTTGAATTAAAAATTGATATATTTGAGATTTTCCAAAATCTTATTGTAAATTTAAAACAGAAAATAAAAGCCTCTATTTTATTTTCGTTGAAACACTGTATTTATTTATGTTCATATATAAAATATATTTTTATATGGAATTGATAACTGCATGGTAAGACATTCTAAGGAAGAAGATATTTCAAAATTAAAATTATGAAGCCTGAACTGTGAACTTTTTTTTCTGACAAATTCGCATATACTATACACAGCACGTACAAAAGATAGAATGGATTTACATAAATTTTAATCTAAAAAAATTTTCTGCTCATATAATTTCTACAGAAAAAAAAAAACTTTCCTTTTTACCATGATTTTATTAGGTTATCAGGTATAAACAGGGGTGGCCCTAGGGCCGGACAAACTGGACCACTGTCCGGGGTGCCAAGTTTTAGGGGTGGCATTTGGACTGAATTTGAAAAATGCTTTTTTTTTTGTTACGAAAAAATTTGTATGAAAATATTTTCTGAAATATTACCAAGTACACTGGTGTCCAAAAGTTAAGTATAATTGATAATTATGAGAATAAAGAAGGAACTGTAAATCAGAATGGCGGGAAACGTGATAGGCGAGTGTAAAATGGTTATAAAATAAGGAAGCAAATCAAAAGAATGATAATAATTAATTTTATTATCCAAAGGGTAGCAGTTTGAAAGAAAACTGAGCATAGAAAGGATTCACACTTTAAAGAAAAATGAAAGAAAACATTAAATAAAATACTGATGCTGCAGTTTAATAAGGCGAGTGGTCACCTCTGACAGCCAGGCACGCTGCACGGCGATTTATCATACTTGTATGAGATGATGAATGAGTTGTAGTCTCAAACGGTTCCAAGCTTCTTGGAGAGCTCTCTTCAGTTCTGTAACGGAGCTTGGTGGGTGCGAAAAAGCTGCAATTTGTCTCCCGAGCATATCTCATACATGCTCGATAGGATTTAAATCAGAGGAGTTCGCAGGCCACGACATGCGCTGGATGTGTTTTCCGTTTCAAGGAAGTCATGAATCAGCACCGCTTGGTGACATGGCTCATTATCATCCATAAATATGAAGTCAGGACCGACAGCACCTCGAAACAAGCGAACATAAGGCTCAAGAACTTCGTCTCTGTATCTTTGAGCAGTCACAAACCCCGTGTCAAAGAAATGGAGGTCTGTGCGGCAGTACATCATGATGCCTGCCCATACTATTACTCCCCTTGATAGAAAATGATGTCTTTACGTTATGTTTCTTGATTCAAAACGTGTTCCACGTTCTCTCCATATCGTTACCCGCCGAAAATCACTACTCAGACTAAACCGGGACTCGTCACTGAACATGATATTGGCCCACACTCCAATGTTGATGTTTCAAACTCCAGTTCAAACGAGCGCGTTTATGCTCAGACGTGAAGGGAATGTAAACTGCTGGTCTTCTGGCATACAGGCCAGCATGATTGAGTCTCCTGTAAACAGTTTGTCTCGTATTTCTGTGGCGACTGTGAGCGCCGAATCCAGTGCTCTGGAAGTACTGCCCCTCTGACGTCGCGCACTCATTACCAGATATAGGTCTTGGCGAGGGGTTGTGATTCTTGGTCGACCTGATACTGGTTGTCGGGTAACATCTTCCGTTCTTTGAAACCTCTGCCACAGTCTTAAGATCACAGACTGGTCCACATTCAGAATTCGAGACACTTCGGTTTGTGATCGTGAGGATTTCAGCATTCCAACGCGATTCTTCCTTTCGCAAACATGTCCAATTGGCGTCTTTGTGCCATCATTCACCTTGTTTGATGGTTCCTTCGCACAGCAGTTGCACGACATTTGTCTGAATAAACTATGCTGTGTGAAGCGGTTTCTCCGCGTTCCGACAAGCCCCGGTGTTTCGCGCAGGACTTAGTCGACTGAAAAGTTTTGCATAAACCCAATGTTTCTTCTTCACCCAATTAATATCGGCAAGAAATTTGGAATCATTTTACGAATATTTACTCCATGTTTTTCGCATTTTACGATTTATGCTTAACTTTTGGACACCAGTGTATATTTTTAAAAAAATTAAAATTATATACCGCGTGTTGATTTGTTGTAACAAGTATATGGACAATCGATGACGGAATATAGGTTGGTACGCTTTTCTTGACAAAATTTTTGCTGTCCTATTATAAAAGGAAAAATGGTGGTTATCTAGCTTTGTTCATGATAACACGTCACTCAATAAGTCCCGGGCCTAACTACTAAAACAACAACTTTTCTGCAAAATTGAGCTTTATTTATCAAGATACTTTTCTTCAACAGTGATACAGGCAGCCCAGAGCTCTTCTAATTTTGTAATATATTTTTCGTAGAACGATTTGTCTTTGCTCTCAAAGTAGGCTTCTACTTCGGCAATCACTTCTTCATTTGAGCTGAACCTCTTTCCCTGTAGCATTCTTTTAAGATCTGAAAACAGCCAGTAGTCACTGAAAGGGGCAGATTCAGATTATATGGTGGGTGGGAAAGTAATTCGAAGCGCAATTCGTTCAATTTGAACATCGTTTTCATGGACTTGTGGCATGGAGCATTGTCGTGGTGAAACAGCACTTTCTTCTTTTGCGTTTGAGGACTTTTTTTTTTTAAATTTTTTCATTCAGTTGATCCAATAACGCCACGTAATATTCACTTTTAACTGTTTTACCTTTTTCAAGGTAGTCAACAAACAAAATTCCATGCGCATCCCAAAATACGGACGCCATAACCTTGCTAGCTGACATTTGAGTTTTGTGTCGCTTTGGATGTCTCTCACTGGCTGCTGTCCACTCAACTGATGATCTTTTTAATTCAGGCGTGTAGTAATGGATCCATATTTCATCCATTGTCACATATCTATGTAAAAAATCTTGTTTATTTTGCTTATAAATAGCTCCAAACCACGCTCTGAATCGTCGATGCGTTGTTGTTTTTGATCGACAGTGTAGCAAACGCGGCACCCACTTTAATCACAGCTTTCTCATTGACCAATGATCATGCAAAATAGCAAATACACTACCTTCTGATGCCTTTAAATTCTCTTCTATCTTACGCAACTTCAATTTACGATCGGCTAAAACGATTTCATGTACTTGTTTGATGATTTCTGGAACAACTGCAGAATTTGGGTGACCTGAACGTTCAACGTCGTTTGTGTCTGCACAAGATAATGAGAAGAGTTAGATAGAGATAAGATAGAGGAGAAAAAGATGAAGAAACGAAAAAGGCGAAAACAAAAAAAAAAGTACAAAACAGCAGAAATAAAAAAAAGGAAGAAGAATTACGTTCACTACACATTTAAATTTTTACCCGATACAATGTGTACTCGCTTTTATACTGATTTGTTTGTTTTTCCATTAAAAATTTTATAATCGATTTATAACTAGCTTCTCGATTAGCTGTATACTTGAATGTAGCTCAAATTTAACCAACAGATGAACAGAATATATAGATTTTTTTATTTTGTCTAAATATACTATTCAAGAATCGAATGTATAAATAAATGCTCCTAATTTCCTTTCCTTACATAAGTGACGAACTGGCTTTAAAAGCGAACCGGCTAGACTTTTCATTTGGTGAAAAAGATCATATGGGCGGTGATCGTCAAGCTCTAAATCACCAAGAAGATACCACCAAATTTAAAATTTTAATAAACGGTCTTGACACTGATTGTTTTTAATATTTGTATATGAGCTTTATAAAATCTTTTTTCACTTGCTTCGTTATTTTATTTCTAAGCTAATAATTGAATAGTTTGATGTATTATTGGTAAGTAGATATGACGTTTTTCTACTTCAGATATAACCAGAAGAAATTGAAATTTATCGCATGTCTCAGTAATTACGCCATCAAAGTATTTAAAATAAATTCAAAAATTTCATTCACTTAACCTTAAATAGGAGAAAATAATAATAAAATTTTTTTAAAAATGTAATGTACCATGTTTTTATAACGAACTAAAAAGTATAAAATAATTTCTCTAATCCTTATGAAGAGTAAAACCACATACGGATTTCTAACTTTTCTAAATTATCCTGAAAATTCATACTTAGTAACTTTTGATAACTGTAGTGATACAGTCTATATAAGCCAGTAACAACTTCCGCACCAAGGTGATCATTTTGGTGTAGTGGTTAAGTTACTCGGCTTCGGACCCAAAGGTCCCGGGTTCTGTCCTGCCAGGATAAAACGCGCCACTTCATTTGGTGACCCTAGCTTAACTAAGAAAAGCGTAACCTCTACTGATCTGTCGTGGCGCCATCTACCCGCAAAAAAAAGGAGCAACCAAAGAAAAGATAATTCGTCAGATAAATATGACGCAAGAGAGAAACCAAGAAAAAAAATGTCAGATAAACATGGCGCAAGAGAGCAATAAAATAAAAATAAAATAAAATCGTCAGATAAACATGACGCAACTCACACAAGAAACTGACCGCTCCTATAAACAACTATGTATCGTTCGTTCGCCTAACCAACTCTCTAGTAGGGGAGTGTGTAGTGATACAATCTATATAAGCCAGTAACAACTTCCGCACCATGGTGATCATTTTGGTGTAGTGGTTAAGTTACTCGGCTTCGGACCCGAAGGTCCCGGGTTCTGTCCTACCAGGATAAAATGCACCACTTCATAGCTATTAAAATACTTGTAAGATTGGAAATGAAAAACATGGAGGGCATGTGTGTGTGTGTGTGTGCAATACATAACTACAAATAAAGATTGTAGAGAGTAGCTATCATTCACATTATTTGCGGTGCAATAAAATTGTTAGCTGAGCTGTTAATGCATCAATCACCTGCTGCATGTGTTTCATGTTTTTAGTTTCCAATCTTACACGTATGTTATAATAGCTATCAAAAGTTGCCAAGTATGAATTTACAGGATTATTTAGAAAAGTTAGATATCCGTACGTGGTTTTATCCTTCCCAAGGATTAGAGAAATTATTTTATACTTTTTAGTCCGTTATAAAAACATGGTACATTAAAAAAATTTTTAAAAATGTATTAACACATAACAAGAGATTAATCATAATAAACACTAAAATTAACTCTAATAAAAATACACAAAAAACAGACTTGACTATTAAAAATATAATAATAATAAATACATCATACCTTTCACAGTCCAATAAAATTCTGTCTTTTAGCTTCCTCAAAAAATGTGTTTTCGAAATATTTTTAACATCATTTAAATACATGCAATCTAATTTGAAAATATACACTCATGTCCATAGATTAAGGCTAATCAGAATCACACAGAAATTGATCTCTAAAATAAAAATTTCACCTATAGAATTATCACACACATCTTGCAGAAGAATATGCAAATTACAGGAAACCACCAGATGGCTCGGATAGTACGTCACAATGACGAGAGTATAAGAGAGGGGTATATAAGGAATGGTGGCAAAGAAGTAAAATTGTTCACAAGCGCTTTAAAAGCCTTTCAGTGCAATAACCGCATACTTATGGCACAAAGGAAGCATTTGGATGATTTTTTACGTGGTAGAATTATCGGACGACTGGAATGTGGACGTACCCAGCTGGAAGTATCCGAGGAACTTGGACTCTCCCAGAGTGTCATCACCAGGCTTTGGCAACGATTCCAAGATGATGGTAATGTGAATAGATGTTACAGCACAGGTCGCCCCCGAGTTACAACGCCGAATGAGGACCGGTATTTGGCAGTTACTGCCAAAAGAAACAGACGGAGCACAGTATCAGATCTATCTCGTCAGCTCTCTTCAGCTACCGGTACGACAGTTTCAAGGCAGACAGTGTACAGACGCTTAGGGTACATTGGTCTATGTCTATATGCTCGTAGGCCTGTCAGATGTGTTCCCCTTACCGCAACTCACTGTCGCCTGCGATTAACCTGGAGTAGAGAGCATGCATTGTGGACACCGCAACAGTGGTCTTGTGTGATGTTTTCCGACGAGTCCAGGTTTACTTTGCAATCTGATTCTCGCCGAACTCTCATATGGAGAGCGCCAGGTACCCGTTACCACCACAAGAACACCATTGAACAACACCGTTGCTGTGGTGCAGGATGGCTCGTTTAGGGGGGAATTATTCTTGGTTCCAGAACTGCATGTTCAGAGTGTAACGATGACAGGCCACATCTATCGGGATGTCATTCTGGAACAACATGTACGTTTGTTTCGGGGCGCCATGGGTGCTGAATTTCTGTTTATGGATGACAACGCCCGTCCTCACCGTGCAAACAGTGTAGACGAATGCCTTCAATCAGAGGATATCACCCGTTTGGATTGGCCAGCATACTCACCGGACTTGAATCCAATAGAGCATGTGTGGGATATGCTTGGCCGACGAATTGCAGCCCGTCAACCCCCTCCCACCTGTCTACCGGAACTTCGGAGGGCATTGCTTGATTAGTGGTGTAATATTCCCAAAGATCAGATTGATAATTTGATACTCAGCATGCGTAGGCGTTGTAAGGCCTGTATTGCATCGTCCTGGAGACATACTCCGTATTAACCATCATACTAACCATATTATACTGTTTTTTTTGTAAATAGGTTCTTTTTTGAAATTTGCTCCAGGGTGTAAAAATCGCAATTTTTATTAATTATGTCAAACATATAGCATCTTTTTTGCCCTTTACCTTTTGTTTAATAAATAGACTTTACAAATAAGTCAAATTTGTTTTGTTTCTGTCTCTTTCTTTGCCTGAACTTCATTAGCCTTAATTTATGGACATGAGTGTATTTATAATGATAACAAAACAATATTGCTAAATTTATCTCTCTGTAGATTAAGAAAGAAGAAAGCATTGAAATAACTTACCTATAACCAAGTTAATTCACAAACTTTAAATATTCAGAAATAATTTTGAAGAAATGTCCCTTTTCGATACTTCAAACAGCAATAATAGCTAATGAGAATATCACTGCGGATTTAAGCTCATTTTGGGCTCTGGGCGCTGAAGATCTACGGGCCTCCTTCGATGGATAGCAATTTACAACTAGAAAATCTAGTTGTCCAGGTTTTCTGGGCCCTTTCGGGACCCTTTTCCCCTGGGCACCCGCCCCAAGCACCCAGTGGATAAATTGGTTTTGGGAATATACTTATAATTAACAGAATAATATTATTAAAGTTATCTTTTAATGCATAAAAAGAGAGAGAAAAACCTAAAAAAAAACATTTTTTACATTGACTTAACATGATAATTGAGAAAAATGATTCATGATTCAGATTGAAAAATCAAAATTTTTTATAAACATCCGACAAATGAGTCACAAGTTTTTTTTTTTATTATTAGGGAAAAGTAATGAATGGTTGCGCAGTGTCTCGTTTCGGAAGTGAAATTTCTCTACATAAATTCTCTAAGAATTAAATTCTTATAAAATTTCGATGAGAAAAAAAATTTTACAATATAATTTAGACAGGAATTATATCCCGGGATTGGTTATTTTGATCCCGGGATTTCGGAATTTGAAGAAACACTGGGATTTCGGGATCCAAAGGTCTGCAAACCCTCTTTTCTACTTTTATCCGGGAGCAAGGTTTTCCGTGTTGTTCAAATCAAACTTAACGGAATCCCTCATCGCATCAGTCGTAGCTTTGAATGTTCTTTGTACATAGACGACATACAGTATGGAACACAAGGATGGGATTTGGGGGCTCAACTCTCCCTTTTTTTCCCTTTAATTTTCAGCGTAAAAATTACGTCTCTGCGCTTTCGTCTACATGCTTGTTCGCTTAAAAAAATCCCTCCCCATAAAAATATTTCATGCCTGTTATTGACGATATATAAAAACGTACCATTTTTTAACACTTGTTGAGCGTCGGCTTCAAACATCAATAAATAAAATGACGAGGCATTAATGAGATTAATGCCTCATTAGATAGATGAATTAATATGATTCATTAGATGAGATTAATATCGGTCATTAATCTGCTCTAAACTAGACAATAATTCAAAAGTATATAGCTCTACGTGTTTATCATTGTTGCTATTTTTATACCCTGTTCATGATCAAACTATCCTCATATGCTTCCACGTCTCAAATGCAATCATTTTTAGCCGAGGCCGTTAAACCACCTATGGGTTCTCGCTAAAAACATTTGGCTTAATTTTTTCATCATTTTCCAATTTCCATACATTTGATTTTAATTTCAATACTTTGCAAAAAATCGCAGTTACCACAAACATAGTAATTTATGTTAACTAATGCTTTTGTACAATTTTCTATTAACATAGTTCTTGATTGAGTATCTCAATTACAATAGCGCATATTTAAATTTTAAAAACTGATTTAAATCTGATAATATCTTCCTAAATATTTTGGATAAAAGGGAGAATTTCAGTGGCACCGTACTTTTTTAGTGTAAAAGCTGCAACGGGCATTGCTACATAAGAAAAAAAATTATTTTTCTGTTTAGCATTTTCCAATCGTGCTACTCCCTTAAATTTGACTCTGAAAAATGTAAAATTTTATCAGTCTTCGTAAATTTTAAAAAGTAACAAATTTGATTAATATTTCATATTTTTTATGATTAAGATGCTTCCCAAGAAGTTGAGTAAATGAAATCTTTAAGATTGTGAAATATATTTATTAAAATCTTTAAAAATTAGCTCCCTTATCTTATTATTTTAAGCTTTACTCTTTGAAACGACATTACAATCTGATTTCTTTGTGAACTCAAGTATGGGCGGGATAACCTAGTGAGTATAATCATGGACTGCTGGCCGATGTATCATGAGTTCGAGCTCTCGTGCCGCTGAATGCCCTCCTTGTACAGGGGGTTATGCACGTCAAATCTGTTGAGGCTCAAGGTTGTCCCATAGGCATGGTGTGATAGCTCAGGTATCGTCGTCGCTACTTGACCATAGTTCAACATTACGAGGTCAGACGTCAATAGCCCTCACGTTGCTTTACAGTGTGATTCTCTGACACTTTTGTCAAACACAGAGAATCTGCTCCCATGATGTCAAAAAGATATCTTTTTTCTGTCATCGCCCCACTTTTTCTTTTGGCACTCTTATTCCCTTTTTCTTTAAATTACACAGTTTCATCTTACTCATGGGTACATGCTTTTTTTTAATTCAAAATATTTGAATCTTTGGGGCATAGCTCTTGCGTCAAATAAACCTGCCAATTAGGTTTTAACGTAACAAGAAAATATATGAACAACTTTGAATCCTAAGTTTACAATTTTTTTAAAAAATCTTCTTACACTATTAAAATCCGAAGGTAAACAAACGTATCTATCTATCTATGTGCGTCTATCTTCTCACGAACCGTATGACGCAGAAAGTCGCGAAAGGTACCAAAAGATCGGGAATTTTCCGGGGAAGCCGTATTGCCCATTTATATTCCGATATTGTAATTAGTTGAAAAGATATTAATTAAAACCTTAAAACGCCTAATTGTTTTACTCCTGCCGGTTGTTTACTTCGTGGAACTTCCGTTCCGTTTCAGCCGAGTGGTAATCTTACGTTTTCCACCATATTAAAATTGTCATCCGATTTTCGGTGTTGAAATCAGACAAAAAATAATTACAGAATCGTAAAGATCATTTGTTTCACCACGATACGGTATAATTTTTTTTGTAAAATAACGATATTTTCTATTTTTTCCAAAATTTTTAAAATAGTGTTAAAACTGATGCGTTTTTATGAAAATTATTTCTAAATTGTTGGGTATGAATTACTTTTCGTGTTATTAAATCGATATTCTACACTAATTAACTTCAAGCCTTTCTCTTTTATTTCCATTCATTTAAAAAATAAAATTCCCAAAACTTTTTTTTTAAAGAATTTTTAAAAAGTAGTCCCAATTTTTGCTTTACATTGAATAACTTCGTCATTTATGACGGTAATCTCACAAAACCTTTTTTTCGTATGTAAAGTAATATTATCCGTAACATAAACGAAGATTGAAAAAATTGCTTCAAAATTACGGATTTAAAAAAAAAATTGTGATTTTCGTAAACTGATGTTTTCCTGAGAAATAATTAAAAAGTAGTAATTTGTACATTTTTTATTTCAAAGTACGTTATTTTTGCAAATAGTTGGTGATGTTTGAGAGCATTAACGTAAAAATTATGCCCTTAAAATGAAGGTAATGATCTTTAAAATAATTCAAAATACGCGATTTTACATTTAGCCAAACATTGGCGTCGAAAATTAGCTTTGCGCCAGAGACTTCTGACATGTTTCGCCTTCGACCGCATCTAACTCAAGGGTTACACTAAAAAAATTCTGCCTTAAACAGGGGGAAATCAGTAACTTTGGCGAGTAAAAAAAAAATGCGAGTGAAAAAGTTATTTTTTCGTCAATTTTTCTTTATATAATTTTCAAAATTAAATAACTATATATGTCAGATTAAGATGATAAAATGCATTCAATGCATTTCTGAGATTCATTTAAAATATTTATCAGTATCGAAATTTTTGTTCTCTTTCATAAAACTTATAGTTTACTTTAAAATAATGCCTAATGTATATTTCTTTTTTTGACATATAATTTCATAATAAAATCGAAGAATTTGCCCATTTCGAAACTTTTTTTTGCATAACTTCCTTAGAAAAAAAAAGCTAATGCTCATATATATATATATATATTATATATTCTTTATTATTAATTGCGTGTTCTTAATATGTCATAAATCAATACATTTCTTGCGATACATTTAAATTTAATCTTCAATCGAAATCTTTCAATAGTTATGTGAATATCTTGTGGATCCCCTCAATTAAAAATTAATTTCAATTTGAACCTCCCATTCATTATTATTGCCTATTTTCACTCCCCGCTACGGTTTGTGTGGCGTAGTTGCATAGCGCGTCGCTTTCGCAAAGTATCTAATTCTTTCTTGTGTCTGGGTTCGAATCTAGCGAATTCGATTTTGTTCGTTTCTGCTTATCCCCCCCCCGTAAATTAATTCTCTCTTCAATGATTGAATTCACTTGCTGCATCCCCACTGATCTGAAATTTACTTCATTTTCAGTGCTGCCATTATTTAAGCAAATGGTATGTCACAATTAATTGCTAAATTAGCATTTTTAATCAATTTTATTAAAAATAATTAATAAGTTAGTTTTTTATAATATACTTTTTTCGCAGATACGTGTTTAAATCATTTAATTAACACAGAGTGGAATGAAAAACTATAAAATTAAAATTAAAAAAATTAAATGTTTTTGTCAAATAGTATTTTCTTTTTGAATGTTTTTTTCAGTGAATGTTAGCATATAACTAGGTTTTCCCCCAAAAATCGATTTTTAACACTTACATATGTTTAATCAAACACCCAAACGTTTCAAGAGTTATCTGTAGAATTTTTTTATTAGTATTTGTTGATAATGGATTTAAATTAATATATTTTTTTAAAATCAAAGGAATGTTTCTATTATTTTATTATTAAATTAATAATTTGTTAATAAAAATTATATCGCCTATTATTTAGGATAAAAATACGTTCTAGAGACATTTTTAAGCTAACTGTAAGTAACGATTGATTAATTAATGAAAACCCGAAAATATTTTATTATTTTAGATTCCTAAAAACTATCTATTATAAAAAAAAATGATTTTTTTTAAAATCAAGCATTATAATAGTTTTATGCGTTTTTATGATAATTATTTCTAAATCGTTGCGTATGAATTTATTTTCGTGTTATTAAATCGATATTCTACACTAATTAACTTCAAGCCTTTCTCTTTTAGATCCATTCATTTAAAAAATAAAATGACCAAAACTTTTTTTTCTGCGATTTTTTATATATTAGACCAAATTTTTACTCAACGTTGAATAACTTCGTTATTTATTAAAATTATCTCAAGTGACGAGGACGACACATGAGCTTTCACCCATCTTTAATAATTACCGCACCACACCAACGCAAGAACAAATTTCGGAAAAGGGAGTTTTTATGACATTGTTAAAGAAATCACTCACATCGCACGCACACACACACACACACAAGTGCTATCGGCCTGAGGGAAACACGAAATTTCCATGAGGGTGAAGTTATTCACTCGGTAAAAGCCCGTGCAACGCCGGGCTAAGCGGAGAGGAAAGAAATCAAAGTAATTTCGGAAAATAATATTGGAAGTGCTGAATTTGTTAAGATTGAGTGAATATTAACGTCCCACTGTTCAGCTACACGAGGCCTTTTGGGGACGGTCCACGTAATTTTGAACCATGGTCAAGTGACGTGGACGACACCTGAGCTGGCACCCCCTCTCCTAACTACACCACCACACCAACGGGAGGACGTTTGTGCTCTCGACAGATTTTACGTGCATCGAGCCCCTACACTGCGGGTCTTCAGTGGTACTAGGATCGAGAATTTGTGAAGAGAAGGGAAAATGTTAAGCAACAAAGCCATGACACGCACTCACGGGACATGCACTCACATCGTCGCGTGAAACCCCACAAAAGTGTTGGCGTTAGAATAAAAGGAGGAAATTAACATGGGGATTAAGTTATACCCTCGGTATAAGCCCGTGCAACGCCGAGCCATGAAAGCTAGTAATTTAATGAAATGGGATTGCATGAATGAAAATTATTGTTTGATGAAACAATAAAATTTCTTTAAAATATAGATCTATTTGGAATGCTACTCTTCATGGCCTAAGTAGCTGCTGGTTTCTTTTCTCAAATTCAATCCTTTTAAATTCGAGAAAAATAGAAGTGAATTCATAACACTGTTTACCTTTTGCGTCGCTGCGCTTTGACTTTTTGTTTTTATTTTGTGACGTGTAATGGAGAAGTACTTATAAATGTTGGATTAAAAACTTTGCGACAAAGATATCTGAACAGGTTTAATTGCTCTGTTAAAAAAAAAATGGAAGATAATCCTGTTCAAAATGGGGAAAAAATAAAATTATTCATCAAAAAGATAAATAAAGAGAAAATTGATGAAGGCGTAAAATTCATATTATCACATTTGAAAATTTTTTTATGTTCAAACGATGTTAGGATTAATTTAGATGCTTTTGATTACAGTGAGGATAAAGATGATTTATTTGATAAAATTTCTGAATATTTTGAATCAAAGGGAAGTATTTTCCTTTTTAATTCTTTGTTGAAAAATGATGAATCCTCTGAGAAAATATGCGATGTGATAGAAGAAGAGTGTGATAATTTTGCTAAGGAAAAATTTATTGAGAGGATTGCTAGATATTTAAGAAGAATAGTGCAAGGAGAAATTGAGGCAAAAAAATACTTAAAAAATGATTTTACTGGTGCTTTTCTAAATTGTAATTATTGTGGAAAAGACATACCTGCTCATGAAAATCTTAATATTAATTTTACCGAGAATTCGAATTGTTTAGATGTTAGTACTATTTTTGATGCTGAAAGCAAAAGAGTGGCAGATATTAAAGATAGACTACAAAGAGTCACATTATATGATTATGGTTGTAAGTCTGTGATTATTGATAAAAATTGTCACCAGAGAAATTATTCATTCACATCTAATAGCTCTTGTCAATTAATTGTTAATAGATTAATTGAAAAAAAAGTTTATACCATGTTGATTGATATAACATCTGGTGAAATTATCCATGTGGAACTGAAAATTAATGGCATATTACAAAATCCAAAAATAATATTAGACTTGATAAATGATGATACAATTTTAATTAAGGGAAACACTCTATCCGAAGTTTTAAGAAAATATTTTGAGGAGAATGAACTTGAAAATTCTGAAGCCCTGCAAGTAAGCGGTACTAAATCTCTTAAAAATTATTTAAAAAAACCAAATATACAAGAAAGATTTTATATATTTATTTAAGCTTTTACATCTGAGTCATCATTTAAGGTAAAACTGGTGGAACACACACATAGTATAAATCTGAAATTGATTCTTATGTTATTAACCCCTTAACTGCCCTGGAAAATCACAATTCGTTATCTAGTGCTGTCGATTTTCACACAGGCACACATAGTTATTTGGTATTTTGGAGGCAAGAAAAAACATGAATAGATAAATCCTTCACTGAAATAAAGTAAATATTTCCTAAACACTGTCAAAGTCATTGCATTGCATTTCAAAGTCTTCAAAATAGTTTTATAGATAGCAGTGCAATGCAAAGGTTTGTATTTTGAAAAGGCAAATATATGCTAGGAACAATTAATATAACAGCAGAGTGAGGCATATATACATACACCAACAGCAGTTAAGTGGTTCGTCAAGGCTTATCTTATATTGGGAAAGCTGTAAGATTGAAATGTATATATATCTTTCACTATAGGTTTTAGCTGAGAAAATATGAAGTTTGATAAATAGAACATACCTTTTTTTTTCAATTTAGAGAGTGAAAAAATTTCCAATAATTTATTAGTAATTAATTTATTTAAAACTAACATTATAAAGTTAGTGAGGATGAATCCTCAGTTTTTTCAAAAATATTCTCATGTAAAGTTTTGTTGAATCAATCCTATTATAGTTTCTGTCGTTTACTTTATTTGTTCTGTAAATTGATGCTCCCGGGAATTAAATTCTTTCTACTAAATGAATAATTAAGACTCTTGTATTTAAAATCTCATTAATTTTCTCAAAAAAATAAATGAAAGAGTCTTAAATGCAATAAAATTTGTTAAAAATGGTAATAAATAGTTATTTGAAAAAATTTGTATTTATGTTATTTTTTTTTTTCCTTTTGAAATAAGACTCAGAGTCAAACATTGATTTTTGTACCAAAAGATATATTAGGGTTTATTTTCAAGAGATGATTTGTTTCTCTCATGTATTATGATTAATATTTTATTTATGTTTAGGAATCGCATTTTTTTTCATGTTGTGTTTGAAATAGTTGAGTGGTCATGATAGCGAACTCATAACCAGCATTGTTGAGTCACAGGTTTGAAACCTATTGTCTGAAGGTTTCCCATGTAGAGGGGTTGATGCATATTAAATCTATCACAAGGCTGAAAGTCCTCTCATTGTTGTGTTTATTGGTACAATGAGCACTGATTTGCATTTTTTTAATGCTTTCAGTCTCGATCATATTGAATATGCATTTTAACTAAATATGAATTTTTGGTACTTACATATTGCAACAATGACAGCGTTAAAGATAACTTACCAAGTTGGCAACTTCGATTTTGCATGTGTCGTATGCGTTGCATTGACAACCATATGCTTCATTTCATATAATATTGCCAATTCAGTTGTGGTAATATGTTACCAAATTTTCTATCTCACCTTAAAAACAGTGGCCCTTTAGCCAAGTGGTCATCATGGAGAATTTAAGGCCAGTCTTTCTTCTTTCGAGTTGAATTCTAATGCCACTGAGTAACTGCTTACTAGGGAGCATGGTAACGGAAACATGTTAGATGTATTGAAGCTCAAAGCCTTCACATTGTTGTGGTGTAGAAATTTGGAGAGTAGGTGCTCAGTCATTCTGGTTCTCACTGCCATTCAGAATTGTGAGGTCCCTTCCCAGTAACCCCTGTGAAACTTCATAGTGCAAAATTAATAAAAAATCAAATTTTAATAACAATTTATAACTTTGTGATAAAAATATTTTGATATTTAATAATACATTTTTGGCTCCAATTATTCATTATGCATGAAAAAATTTATCCTTACATATTTGTCTGATAATTTCATTAATTAAAATTGAATAGGAATGTGCTGATATTTTTATTGGTTCTGTTGTAGGATGAATGTTTACCTATAAAGTGCATTAAAGACCTTATGAACTGGGAACCTCCTGCTTTCAAACATGCTACAGCTCAATTACAAAAAAGAAAGCAAGATGATACTCTCAACAAAATTTTAATCTGTCATGATATGAAAGGGGGTTATTTAGAAGACAGGTATTTATTTTTCTTACATCTTTTTAAAGAAATGGATTTATAAATTGTATGCAAATTTTAAATGCATACATTTTGTTCTATTTCAGTGATTGACTGTCTTGTTATAATAGAATATAATAAATATTTTCCTAAATACTTATATCTGTGTGCATGTATGTAATTATTATTCAAGAATATAAAGGTACTACATTGAATTAATAAGAAGGATTCATGTTTTGATATTTTTTTATTCATGTTTTTTTATTTGATAAGTTATAATCATTAATAGACTTGCATGTCAGTTCTGATCTTGGATTCTGAGTTAAGGAATGCACATTTACTATTTTTTTATTTATCATTTCTACTACCTTTTATTCTTATGTTATTTTCTTAACTTCAGTAGTATTTTTACGTTTTGAAAATTCTTTTTTCTTCTTAATGTTAAGTACAGCTATGGTAGTTGAGTGGTCATAAATGTGATCTCGAGGCTGGGCTTTTTTCTGTCAGGTCATATGTTCAAACTTATTACATTTAAATGCTCATCATATAGCAGAGCTGTGGTATATTTAATGTGTCATGACTCATAGTTTTAATGTTGGTGGGCTGTGGAAGTAAAGAAAATGAATTGCCAGCTCAGAAGTCACCCTCATAATTTAACCATGCTTAAAAAAATTACAATGTCTAATGCTAATATATACTGTATTTACTGAAATCTATAAGCCATATCCCAAATTCTCAAGAAGTCTTTGTGGTAAATGAAAAATAGAGCAATTACAAGTTCTAAACTATTATGCACTAATTGCCCCATCCAATGCATTATTTTAATTTGATTCTAAGCCGCAACTGATTTTCAGTAGCTTTGATATTGCAAAAAAAATTGTGACTTAGATTTGAATAAATACAGTTTATAGCCTTTGTATTTCTTCTGTGTTATTAATTATTCTATTAATCAATATTTTTTTTTATTTGTCTTTGATCTACTGTGCTTAAATGATAACTTAATGTTTAACTGTTATAAATCTATTTATGTAGGATGTTATTGTTAATTTTTTTCCCTCCAGTATATTTGGAAGTCAATTTTTGCAATTTTTTTTGTCACTACTTTATAAATCAGTAATTAGTAGCATTTTTCAATTCCTACTATTAGTTCACTCTCTCCCTATTTATATTTATATATATATATATATATCTTGTTCAAATTTTCATTCGTTAATAGAATACTTTTTATTCATCCACTGAAGTTCAAATACATTTTTTAAGCTTATAGTGGATGGCACTTGATGTTAATACAGTTTTTTCAAATATTAATTCATTAATTAAATTTTAATTTTAAATTTATTCTGCATTATTTCTGATGAAGTTAGATTTATCTTCAACAGATGGCGCCAGTAAGTTTCTCTAAAGAAGTAGGAATGGACTTTAAAAAATATTTTTTTATATTACTTCTGTACGTATGGTTATTCAGGCATATTCATTTAAATGCTATTTTTCATTCAGTTTAAAGTGCAGAAAAAATTTTTAGATGAAAAATCTATAACAAAAATATAGATTTACTAGCCGTTACCCACCCGCTATGCTGGGTATTTCATGTTTTATAAATATTTATATAGATTGTTGATATCTAAGTCCTAGCATTAAGAATTGGACTGTATTAAAAATATACTTGTCGTCTCTTGATAAAAAAAGAAAGGGCAGAACTTATCTAATTTGTATTTTCTAAAAATCTCTAAAATTGAAGTATAGAATGATGTTTGCACTTTCGTAACCCTTTAACCAAGTGGATTCCCGCAAAACCAATTTTCGGTGGATCTCTACTCTGGAAAATGAACATGCAAGCCATATTTCAAGTCTAATCTAACAGGGGGGAAAAACGAAATTTTTACAATCAATACCCTTGTAATCCCGTTGAGAGTCGTTTTCCAAAATAACTATTCTTAGCGGATTTCAATTCAACAAAAGAAAAATGCAAACCAAATTCTATTATTATAGTCCTTGTAGTTCGCAAAAAGGATTTTTTTTTTGTCAATACGCCCCAGTAACCCCTTGCTCCCCCAAGAGTTGATTTCTTTCAAATTCCAACTCTACGAAAAGAATCTGCTTACCAAATTTCAAGACTGTACGTCTAATAGTTTAAAAATGGGGATAATTATCTATAACGCCCCTTGAGTCCCCGCAACGCCATGTAGGGGTCGATTTTTACAAAACATGGATCTTTAATCCATGAAAGGCTTATAATTATCATATTTCAAGACTATATGACCAGTAGTTTAAAAATGAAAATAATTATCTATAATGCCCTTTAAGCCCTGCAACGCCACTTGGGTTTCGATCTTCACGAAACCCATTTTGTAGCGTATATCTACCTTATGAGAAGAATCCGCTTACCAAATTTCAAGACTGTACGTCTTATAGTTTAAAAATTGGAATAATTATTTATATCTCCCCTTAACCCCCGCAACACCCCTTGGGGGTCAATTTCCCCAAAACCCATTTTGTAACGGATATTTAATCCATGAAAGAAACATGCCTACCAATTTTCAAGCTGGTAGGTCAAGTAGTTTAAAAACGAAACGTTATCTATTACGCCCCATAATCCCCCGCAACGCCACTTTGAAGTCTGTTTTCACAAAACCCGTTTTGTAACTGATCGTTATTCTACGAAAGGAATGTATTTATCAGATATAAAGACTTTGCGTCTCATAGCTTAAAAATGGAAATAATTATCTATAACGGTCCCTAAGCCCCCACAACGCCACTTGGGGGTCAATTTTCACCAAACTCATTGTGTAGCAGATCTCTACTCTATGAAAGGAATCTGCTTACCTAATTTCAAGATTGTACATCGAGTAATTTAAAAATGGAAACAATTATTTATAACGCCCCTTGCGATTCGAATTTCGCAAAATCCGTTCTTAGCTGATCTCCACTCCATGAAAGGAACATGTCTACCAAATTTCATATCTGTAGGTTGAATAGCTCCGAAGATATCGTGATTAGTCAGTCAGTAAGTGAGTGAGTCGCTTTTCTCCTTTATATATATAGATTAATAGTGGCATATTATTAATTAATCAGGTTTCTGTACTAAATTTTCTAATTTAAATATTGTAACTGCTCTTGTCATAATAATAGTAACTGTCCTATATATATATAACCAGCAGAAATGCCCTCTAGCGACCTCTGAAGCCTGCTTGAAGAGAAGACAGTTTGAATTTTTTAGTAACCTGATTTCATTGTAATATTTTGTTTCTGTTGTTTAATTCCATAAAACTGTAAAATTAAAACCATAAATAATTTTTTTTAATTTTTAAAAAAATAATGTGAATATTTTTAAAGAATAATATGTTGCCTTATAAAAAGAATAAAATTTTGTTTAATGAGCAAGAGGCAGATTTTTTGGATTTCCCACCTACCTGTAAAAATGAATATATTAAATACTGAAATCATGATATTTTATAGTATATATCAAACAAATTTCTGCATAAGAGAATTCATCTATTGCTCTGTGTTGTATCAAAAAGTATTTTCTATTTGTTGAGAATTTTGTTTTGTGTGTATATAGTCAGAATACTATCATTTATTCCAGTTTTTGCACTTCTGTCTTTACTGTCAGCTTAGATGTCAAAAAATTATGCATATTGTCATAAAATTTTCAAAGAGAACAATGTTATTCTGTTTATAGTTCTATAAAGAAATCAAATTCTTTATTAATAGGATTTTTTATTAATATCACTGATTTTCAGAAACTAATTGAATAATATATTTTTTCCCTGGTAGTATTGTAATATTTTTAAAAGTATTAGCTGACAAATGCCTAACTATAATAGAAAAAATATTTCTTCATTATACAAATATGTACTTTACATAATAACAATAAGATTGTCGTAGATAATTTTTGTGAATCTTTTGATATGTTTATATAAGCACACATTACATACATTGTATCCTATCTGTTTTTACACAGAATCTAATTACAGATTTATAAATGGTGCAAAGGAAGAAGATTGCTTCTTTTTTGTCCATTGGTCTGCTGTTGACATTTTTACGTATTTCAGTCATCATTTAGTATCTGTTCCACCATGTAGTTGGATTTCTGCTGCTCATAGGAATGGTGTGCAAGTTTTAGGTAAGAGTTTGTTTTATTCATCAAATATTTGTTTTAAAAATAAAACTTGATGATTTTCTTCAAGTATATAACCGCATAATATATATTGTTAATATATATAAATTTTGATGTGTATTTGCTTAACACTGTGTTAATTAATAAATATCGCTGTATGAAGTTTGGCAAAATATTTTATTTTTAGTTGGTACAGTCAATAGCAAAGCTTTAGATTATTATTGAAGGTATTTTTATAAATTGCAAAAGATATTTCTTGAAAGTATTCAGAATGCATATAATTGTAATAATAGTGCATAAAGAAGCACTCACACATAAAAATAGAACTTTGAATCTTAATTCAAGGAACATCTTTCATAAAAATTTATACCTTTATTGGAGTAAAATTTTTAGGTCATAATGTAAAATATAGCAGTAAAGCGTTTTTAAATTTCATTAAAGATGCAATAAAATGTTAGTTTTTTTTTTTGTTGATAATTTGCATATTATTAAAGTACAAGAAATTAAGGAAGAAACTGAAGGAATCCATTATTGAAAAAAATTCTTTTATATGATATATTTTATGCATACAATATATTTTATTTGTATAAAAATTAATGATGAAAATAATGACTTGACAGTAACCTATTTATTCAAAAAATATTATAATCTGAACTTTTACTAGAATTTTTATTCAAATGAAAACTGTTTATTATAAAAAGTGGAGAAAGAATCCTAATATGAACTTACAAGATGTTGAAAAGATCTCTGTATCAGACTTCATGAATTGATGCATTTCTTAGAATACAATCAATTTTTTTAAGCAAAAATAAAAGTCAATTCTAAACAAGTGTATTTTTGCTTGTTTAACTTTCTTGAATTTAAATTTAATTGAATATTTTTGTGTTGAATTTGTTTTCATTAATAGCAATACAATTCAAAATTTAGTTCTAAAAAAATCTTGTTGAATTATTTTTGCTGCTCTTATTTTATTACCTAGTCGTAAATACTTTTTCAATCATTTATGTAAAAATAGAATTTTTCATACTGTTTTCGAAATGTCTTTAGAAATGTAAATTTATGATAATTTTTATGTATTAGATAAGTGATTCAACAATTTGTGTTAAAAATAATGATTAATGTTGTGTAGCAACACTTACCCACAGAGGAACTGCATTTACTTATTAGTGTCGCTATGATCATCGAGTAATAATAGTCGTAAATGTATGGCTGGTGTTATTTCTGTCGAGTCATAAATTCAAGCTAATTCAAGGAGTTAATAGGGTTAATACATGTTAAATTTGTTGAGATTCAAAGTCTTTACATTGGCATGGGACAGGAGTTTGGAGAGTAGGGGGCTAGCTCAGGTGTTATCCGTATCACTTGAGCAAGGTTCAAAATTACAAAATCTGTCACAAATAGCTTTTTCTTCATAGTGCAATGGTAATAGACAATCAATTTGATTTTAGTAGTTCAAATCAGTGAACAAATATAAAGAATTCATTTTTAAAGATAATAAAAATATTATTTAAAGATAATAAAAAAATTTTATAAATCCACAATTTTAAAATCTCTCTTTTACTAGATCACTTTATTGTATGTTGTAATACAATAATTTTTTAGTACTCATTCACAACGATTATGTCGATTCATTATTTTCATTCAACAGCCAATATTTGTCTAGAAATATACGCTGCTGTTTATAAAAAATACAGCACCATGAAGGAATCATCAAAATTAAATGAATTTTGCAGCAAATATCAATTATAGGATGTTATGTAAAACAGTAAATTTTCAGAGCCACCACACATGCTTGGCATGCACAGCGCCCTCTGAACTGATGCTGAAATCGTATAAAAAAAGGGCTGTAACGGGACATTGAAGATAATTAATGATTATTTGTTAGTGGTGAACGTTTAGCGAGATCTAAGTGTGCCTCCACAATGAAATAAGGAGAAATTCCAACAACTTATGGAGTTTGAATGGGGGGAAGATTATCGGCCTTCGAGAAGGAGGATTTTGCTATCACCCAATAGGAGCTCATGTGCAGCGGAACAGTTCCACAGTGATGCGGTGGACCGAGGAGCACCAAACAACTCGAAAAACTGGCAGTGAACGAAGTAAGGTAACTTCAGCGCGCGACGATCGACACCTGCTCTGCATGGTGGTGAATGACCTTACAGCTTCCACCAGGCAGTTGGCAGCACGTTGGTCTACTGCTACAGGTGTACTAATGTCGGCTTCGTCAATGTCTGCTGCACCGTGGATTGCGTGCAAGGGTGCCTTTATACAGGGTCCCCTTTTGTCAAACCATTGAGGGCTGCATTTGCAATGGGTTCATGAGCACAGAGCCTGGCAAGTTGATTGGCACCAAATTGTCTTTTAGATGAATCACTTCAATTTGTGGGACCATGACGAATGCATTCGTGTTAGACGCTATGTTGGTGAACGTTGCCTTCCAGAATGCGTTATCAAATGACATAGTGGTCTAACACCCGGAGTTATGGTTTAGGGTGCGATTTCGTATCATGGACAATCCAATTTGCTACGAATTAAGGGCAATAGCAACAGGTGCGTCCGTGAAGTGTTACAGTCCGAAGTTGTTCCCTTCCTTCAAGGCATTCCTGGAACTATCTTTCAGCAGGATAATGCACACCCACATGTTGCAAAGACTGTTCAAGACTTCTGTTCAGCCCAACATATGCCACTTCTTCCTTGGCCTGCTTATTTGCTGGATATGTCGCCTATTGAGCACATGTCGTATTTGGTTGGTTGACGTCTTGCTCGTGATCTGCGTCCTGCAGCTTCAAAAGATGAACTTTTGCTGTGCATACAAGCAATATGGAATTCTTTTCCACAAGCAGGCATTCAAAATTTGTTTGACTCCATGCCATGTTGTATAGCAGCACTTGTATCAGTAGATGGTGGCTACAGCAAATACTGATTTCGGACACTTAATATTGTTTTTTTGCTTTGAAAGTTTTGTCATTTATTTGTATTAATACAAGTCATTTGTGCATTAAATTTCATTTAATTCTGATGATTCCTTCATGGTGTTGCATTTTTTACAAACAGTAGCTTAAGAAACCAATGAAATCCATTATTATGTTATAAATTTATTAAACCTTTGATTTTTTTTATCAGTATTTTTTAGTTTTTCTGGAAGAAAATCTATTAACATTAATTACTTTTAACTAACAGGCATTTTGGAAAAAGTCTAGTTACTTGATAATTAAGTTTATTGTTTAAAATTTTTTGTGTAATATTTATTAAAAAAAATCAGTATGCATTTACTTTAATATAGATGAAATTTGCTGATTATTGTTTATTTTTACAATGACATAATCGTCTGAGAATATTTAAAAATGAAATTAATGCAAAAAGAAACATTTTGCTATTGATAAGATTACCATAAATATAGTCAACTTTTTGGATTGAATTACCCATTTTCTATTATTATTTAGGTCAATTTTGCTACCTTTTAAAAATGTTCTTGTACTTCAAAGATATTTCAAGTACAACGTGCTTTGTTTTCCCCTCCAAGACATTAAAAATTTACATAGTCAGAATTTATTACTGAATGTTCTACAGAAAATGAGTCTTTTGCAGGTACTTTTATAACTGAATGGGATGAAGGTGTAGAAGTTTTTGAACAGATTTTTACTGATAAAGCATCCGTTCATCAATTATGTATGCAGCTTATCCATATTGCAATTTTTTACGAATTTGATGGATGGTTAATTAATATAGAAAATGAGTTGAAAGTAAGTTATTAGATTTATTAAGTATCTAAATTTTTAATGCTGAATTTATTTTAGCAATTAAAAATTATTTCAGTTTAAATGTGTTAAAAATAGTATAATTCATGTCAAATTATTTTTCTATATGAATAAAAACCTTTAAAAGATTAAATGATCAGTTTTTTATTATTAAATTGCTTTATTTTTCCTCTCTTTGGATATGTTAATAAAACAATTCAGATTAAAAGAATAATACGATTGGTGATACCCAAATCAAAATATAAGCTTAAGTCTTGATTCCAACCAAACCAAATTATATAGAATAATATGCATGTAACATTCAACTGGATCTTAATATCTTTTGCTTTTTTTGGTGTTTAAATTGAGAGAGTTAAATTAGTAACTCTCTGATACTAATCACTTGGCTAGTTCAAAATTACAATGTCTGTTGCCAGTATTTCTTGAAAATGATACACATATGCATGAATGAGTCTTAAGAGGTAAGTGAACAATCATGATAAGAATTATTCTTGAATTAATAGTGTGAATAGACAACATTGCTGAAAAATACTTGCTTAAAAATCTTGCAAATAGGAGAAATAGGTTCAGAAGTTTATTTATATGAAATCCATATCTGAAATAGTGTCTCACTTCATAAATACAAAAATTGGTGCCATCCTGTTATAAGTTCCATTTTAAGTAATATCATATGGTCAATTTTAAAATAGTAGCTGTATTTCTGTATTTAAGGTATTGAGACAACATGATATTTATTATATATATGTCATGTCAAGGCAGCAGCGTTTGAATAATTTTGAATAAAACTGTCTTATAAATTCATTTACTCTTATGTGATGGGGGAAGAGGTGGGAGCCCCCTGACTACCCCCAGGGTGTTCTCCCTCAAAATTTAGGGAGAACTGTAGCTGTAGCTTTGAGCCATATGGTGCTCAAAACTACAGCTAACGACTGGCAAACAAGTAGCCCCCTTGCCACCATGAATTTCGTGGGCCTTGATCTGATGTTACTGTTGATCAGGCAGCATAAGTAACAACAACATTTACTCTCAAAATAAAAGCATGGAAATAGTATCAATTCTAAAAAGACACATATTCATGTTTCTTATTGATGTGGCAATCGAAGGTAGGAAAAGGGTTGTTTAAAATAATCATTCCTGGGATTTAGTCTCAAGATCACCCAGTTATAAAATTAACCAACAGTTATTCCACATGAACCAATAGTCTTTCCAGATTTGAGCAAAACATGCAAACAGAGCAATTGGGAAAAAATGTAAAAATCTCTGTTGAAAAGCATCATATTTGAGGGTACATTAGAATTTTTAGTGATGTCAATGGATACATATCAAGTAAAAGATTATAACCAAGGATTTATTCAGAAGAAAATTTGATACTTACATATTATCACAACAATTGGCCAACTTGATTAATAACTCGCCTAGTTATCAACCCTGATTTCCTATGTGTCGTACATGCTGAACTGGCAACCAGATGCTTCGTTTCATATAATGTTGCCAATAGGTTGCGATAATACGTAAGTACCGAAAATTTGAAACCACCTCTGTTTCTGAAATTTCTGCCTTTAGATTCAAGATCTATGTTTTCAATTTAAAAAATTTATTTATTAAAAGGGAGGAAAAACTTAATTTTTTTATTTCCAGTTATTAATTACAAATTATATTCAACTTTTGTGATTATTGAATGTAGTGTTCTTAAATGTGTGGGATATGATGGAAATATTGTTAGAACCACAATAAAACTGTCAGATTTTAAAAAAATGAAAGTAATGGATTGAAAATGTAGATTTTTGGGTAAGAATGTAAATTCTCATATTGAGTAATACGGTAGACATTAAAAATGTCCGAATTTTGAATTTTTATTACTATTATGATGCAGTTAATGTAGTTCCAACTATAAATTTTGTTTGTTACGTTATTTATTTTACAGAATTAAAATGTTCATTTCCAAAAACTTGTGCAATTCTTATCTATTAAAATTAAATGAAATTGGAGAGAAAGCTTTTTTTAAATAAAAATATTTATTTTCTGAAAAAAGTTCTTTTTTTCATTGTAATTTAAATTATTTTACTCACTTTTTAAATGAATCTTATGTATTATCTGATGCACCATGTTTCAGAAAATTTCTGAGTCATTGATCAAAAGATCTTTTGTAATCATATGAATTTTTTATCAGCAAACTAAAGCTGTACATAAAATATTCATGTTCTAAAATAATATTGATAACATTTTCAAAAAAGTTGTACATTTTACTCAAATAAAATTACAAATATATAATATTTTCTTTGGTGCTTCAAGTTTTATTAAAGCATGCTTTTTGTTTGTGCTTACAGCCGTGCCAGGTCCCATTTTTAAAATACTTTGTGAAATGCTTGACGTCAAAAATGCATGCTTACAAACCGGGTTCTGAAGTGATTTGGTATGATAGTGTTCTTAAAAATGGAGATCTTATTTGGCAGAATTCTTTAAATGATTTCAATAGGTGGGTAAAGTTACTTAATCTAGATTTTTGTGTCTTAATTACTTTTATTTTTAAACTTTTATATTAAAGTCATTATTGAATAATTGTTATACAGTAAATAGTCTTAAAAAGTAAAATATAAAATTGGCTATGTTATTTCAAAAAAACATTAGTTTTTGTTTAGAAATAAATCAATTGCACCTACCTTGACCAAACAAATTGTAATCAAATCATGGTTCTTTAATTTTTTTTTCACTTCGTGTAATTTTCAATTTGAATGCTGCAAATAAATTTTTTTAAATTTCTTGGTTCTAATTATTATTCATTAAGTTTGGATTTCAAATCTTCATTTACCACAATACATCAATTTAAAATATTAAATGTGAGAGCTGTGATATCATTCTTTTTATTTGAAACATCATTTATATTTTTAAAGTAACCTAATTACATCCAAGCTCCTTATGGATTTCAAGTAGAGAAGTAGGAAGGTTCAAAGAGCTATCTGCCATGTTTTCTGCTTTCAATACCTGGGGAAACTTAATCAAAATGCCCAACAGCACATTTTTGGAAACACATTGAGGAGAGTAGTCTCATTGTTTTAAATGAACAGGTTCAAAAGTACAAATCTGTTCTTTTATTCTTCCATACACATAATGAGATGACTTTATTTTAGAGGTTCTGGATAATACTTATATTTGAATA
Organism: Trichonephila clavata; assembly: GCA_019973975.1. Lineage (NCBI taxonomy): Eukaryota > Metazoa > Arthropoda > Arachnida > Araneae > Nephilidae > Trichonephila > Trichonephila clavata. The sequence continues at coordinate 16,181 of BMAO01014404.1, read as the reverse complement.
ATAGGGGAAGGGGGGATCATGCTTTTTTATTTTTCTGTGTATAAAATTGTTTGCATTTGCAATAAATCACCAAGTTTTGTGTGTGTGTGTGTGTGTGTGTTTACATAAAGAAAAAACTTGCAAATAGAGATATGTTGTCAAATAATGAAATTAAATTTTGTGTATAATTATCTATCTTCCATCTTTTGGGTTTTTTTAGACAATGAAGCTTTGAGTATTCATCAAACATATGTTAAGATATGTTGTTTCTTGCATTATTGAAATCGAAGAAAATTTTTGAAAATCTAATTATAATTGAACTAATTATATAATTTTTGTTATTCAAAACAAATTCATAAATATACATTTATATTAAAATTTACTATTTTCTTCTCATTCAGTGAGTTGCATTCTAAATCCCTGTCATAAAAAGTGTTATGTAACTTAATGTAGTCTTATATATGCTAAATTCAATATCATGTTATATTCATCACTTCGCCATAATTCAAAATTATTAGGTCTCTTACCATTGTAGTCCATTTTGTAGAATTTTTGTAATGTTAATTCTTCAAAATCATTAATAATCTGCTACCTGCATTGCATGTAACTATTGTATAAGTATTTCTTTATTTCATAATTTGATTGATTATTCGCTAAATTTTTAATGACATTAATTTTTTTTTAAATATTTAATTCAGAATATTTTGTGTCAAAATTATAACATATTATTTGGACAGTTTTAAATGCAAGATTATTCTTTAAAGTTTTTCCTGTATAATTTAACTGAAATTCTGTTTTAGATTATTTTTTCTAAATGCTGATGCTATATTCTTGGACTACCACTGGAAAGAAAAGCAAATGCTGGAAACTGTAACTCATGCTGCTGATCGAAAAAAGGATGTATTTGTAGGTGTTGATGTGTTTGGAAGAGGAGATTGCTTATTTAAAGGCGGATTTGATACTGCAAAAGTTCGTACAAAGTTGCATTTTACTTCTGTATATTTAAAAGGAATCAAAAAGCTGGTTTTGAATTAATCCATTCATATTCAAGGGTGTGCACGAAATTTATTTACCTGAAAAATAAATAAATGCTTCAAAAGATATTTCCAACAATATTTGTTTATTTAAACAGTTATTAGAATTGTTAAGAGTTATTTATTTATTTTAAGGTTGAAACATTGTAATCCAACTTTCAATAACCATTTTTTTTTTCATTTTATTTGAAATTTAATCTTTAAATGATATTACTTTGGATTTTTTTATAATGAAACTAAATACATGACAGAGATATTTTGTGAAGTATTTTAAATGCAAAAGTCATGTGCCTATAATCTGTTATGCAAATACTCCAGTCCATGTACAATGTTAAGTTCAAAGTCCAATCTAGTCTAGTGATTAATGGATTGTGGGTTCAAGCTTCCCAAGTATCCAATGTACACTCATGTCCAAAATTAAGGTCATAAACATGTTTTTAGCGCGTTTTTCACGTAGTGTAAAAAAAGCGCTATTAGGACGCAAATTTCGTCCTCGTCTTCGTTCCATATTTTGTCGTACCTTTTTCTCAGCCAATAATTAACCGATTGACCTCGGGTTTTCGGCATTGGGTCGCATTTGTGCCCTAGATGAGCCGAATCATATTTAAATTTAATAATTTTAAAAAAATTTATTTTTATTTTTATAGTACACTACTTTTTGTTAGTAAAAAGTTCATTAGTTGCATTATTGTAAAATACAACATGTGAAAAACGCGCTAAAATTACTTGGCCATGCCAATGATTGATATCTTGTTTTTATATAATTCTAAATTGCCTCTAGTAAAAGTGATAGGATTTGTGTAATTTTTATATTTTGAAGAACAGATAGTACAATATCAACCTTTAGCATAGGAAAAGAAGTTGTTTAGCATTATAGTTTTTGCAGAACCACTGAATTGAGACTGTTAAGGCATATGGAAATTTTGCTTGCAGTTTTGTGAATGTTGCATTAAAAAAAGCAATTTATCCTGTTTGCAATGAGAATGACTTCTTATAATCATCAGTGTATGTGTGTATCCTTAAGAGTTTGCCAATATATTACTATGGTACTGAATTACTCTAATAGTTGTTTCTTGAAGAGCATCATTGTAAATCTTGTCATTTTCTTGCTTTTTATTTTGTTGGCTTTTCTGATAAAGTTGTGCAGAATTTTGCCAAAGTAGAGTACCCTGTATTCAAAGGTAGCCTTTATGATTATTAATTGTTATTCATTCCTATAATTTGTTATAAATAATATGTAACATATGATATTTCCAAAGCTTCTATGAAAAATGAAGTATTGATCTAATATTTTTTAATCAATTGTATCTATTGATCAATACTTTAGATAATTATGCTATTTTTTAAAAAAATACCAAACCCCTAAATTGAATTTTAATAGGTTTACAAATTTTCCTTAATTGCTTAAGATTTTTATAAACTTATTATTTGATAAAAATTAATAAACAAGGACATTTTAAAAGTATTCTTTCATTTTTACACATATTTGTTGTAAGCATGTACATCTATCCAAATTATTCTTGAGAAATATTTTAAATCTAATTCATAATCTCATTAGCTGTTAAAATTCATTAGCTCATAAAAAGTTTAAAGAATGACATTATACTCTACATTTACCTTTTTAGTGGGTGAAAGAAGTTCTAAATTATGGTTTATCTGTTGGGATATTTGCTCCTGGCTGGGTTTTGGAATGTCTTGAACCTAAAGATTTTAAAGAGAATCAATTCAAGTAAGAATTATTTGTTGAAAACGTTGTACCAGGATTAAAATATCATAAATGATTAAAAATACAGTGTTAATAAAAGGAAGTTAAATGTCAGCCAGGGTTTTTTTAAGTAACAATATTGCTCTATTTAGTATTTTCTATGAAATATTAATAAATTTATTTAGCATTTAGTGCATGAAATTTTTAAAGTTTATGTTAACTCATTTTTCATGCATAAATGTAAAATCGAATTTCTATCAATCAAATCACCAGAGTATAATGCACACTTTTAAAACAAAAAATAAGATTGAAATTTAAGGTTGCACGTTATACGCTGGGTATGAAAATAACAAAAGATATGAGCATAAAAAAAAATTCTACATATATGGAATACTATTTATTTAAAAGAAATGGCATGTCTTATGAACTAAAAGAGTTTTAGTTCTAGAAGTATACTATTTTTTCAAAAGTCTGAGATAATACTTCGTATAAATGACTTCAAAACTCAAGAGCATTGTATACCAAAATTTCAGATTTTTTCGTAAAAAAGGGGGGGGGGGCTAATTAGATTCAGATTAGTAAATTTACCTAAAAATTACAAAATGCAGCTCTAAAGTATAAATGCACATTATATGCTGGATTTTATGGTATATGAAATACTAAGTTTAAGCTGAATGTTAATAACTTAAATATAACATTTGATATTTTAATGCATAACTTATTATGAGGGAAGATTCATCATGCCAGTATATTTTTGTTATATATCATTTGATTCAAGTGATTTTAAAGATCAACAGGACGGAATTTTTTTAAATAAAACATTTAATTGACTCTTTTTAGGTTTTGGAGTATGTTACAGGAATTAATTCCTCCTAGAACTACTGAAGGATTACCATATTGTACTTCTTTTTGTCCTGGCTTTGGAAAGAAAACTTTCAGGAATGGAAAAGTAATTTGCATTAAAGTTGTGAAGAATGTTTTAATTTATAAAAGAGCTAGTTTTTTATTTCATAACTATATAGTTTTACTTATATTTCAAAATTTATATTTACTGTAGTATATTGCATATAAAATCTTTCTTTGTTAGTTTTCAAATATCCACTTTTAAAGAGCTAAAGTAATTTCATTGAATACTTGTAAAATTTTAAAGTAATTGAAACAGTTCATGTTAATTAAATTAAAATTTTTAGAAACATTATTAATTTAAAATATTTCATTATTCAAATTTTAGAATGTAAAATTGTCTATATTATAATTGTAATATAATATGAGCAACAAAATATTTTTTTAGAAAATGAGTGCAGTGATAATCATTTCTAAAGGGGGGGGGAGTAGCTACTAAAACTGCATTTATACTTGTTTAAAGACCAATTTTTTTTTATCCAAAAAGAAGAGTAAATTATGTTTTTATTTTAAGGAATATTAATCTATATTGAGGAATGAGCATTAATTAGAAGTCTAAATTTTGTTTAAAGTAATTTGATTCCAAGGTATCCTTACTGCATAAAATGTTTCTCATTGACTGCATTTTTACAGCATTAAATTGATATTGTGGTTTTTACAATGAAATTTCAAAATAATAACAGAGGAAATTATAATTTTTTATCTAAAATTTTTTTTAGTACCTTTAGATTGGTTTCACTGCCTCATTTCAAATGTTATTTACTGAATTCTTGAAAATGCTGAAACTAAAGTGAGAAAGTAAATGTAGTTTTTTCCTATCACAGTACATGTTACCTTGTTTATGGATGATCTCTCAAAAAATACAGATTAAACAGATTTTTAAACTTTTTCCAGAGTACACATACATATATTACTGCTAATTTTTTAAGTTAATTTTATTATAAAGTTTTAAGAATTTTAAATATTAAAATTTTATTTACTTTCTTTTTTATGATTTGAACTCTTGTAGTTAATGATAATTTAAAAAAAATATTAGTATAAGTTAATGTACTAAACATTCTTATGTGTTTTTTCAATACCTTAGAAGGAAAAATCCAAAACAAAAAAGGATGCATTTTTAGGCTATATTTTAAATACAGTGGAGTTCCTAAAACTTGGCAGTCTAAATAACTGGGCCACACCCTTGCTAGTAAAAAAACCCTACATGTGGACCCGTTCCAGAACGATACCAAACAAGACATCATGTGCAATGCAGAAATTACTGTTGCTGTCACAGTTAATAAAAAAATACTGGAAAATGATGAAGATGTTAACATTGAGGACACTGTCCAAACTTTTAAAACATCACATAGTAAGGGACTAGAGGCTGCCAAAACCTTTCTTCAAACTACACAGTGCATCAGTGATGGACTTACTGTTAATTTGTCTTTAGTGATGAAATACCAAAATGCAGAGTGCAGTACAGTAGACAACAGAACATAACTTATTTTTTTACAAAAAAAGTAGCCAGTGTTTTCTACTTAATTTTCATTAAGCTTCATGCCTTTATATAGAACTTTTCTGAGGTGTGTCTGATCAGGTAAATTACTGTATACTATGTATTCATTAAGTTTCTTTTTCATGTAGTATATATATAAATGCTCTATACCTTCATAAAGTACATATTTTCCCTTTGTTTAAGGGGATTTGAGCAGTTTATTTTCTATGTATTCTCAAGTAAACAATACACACAAATGCAGTACAATATATTTTTTAAATACTCATACTTATTCTTTTTTTGATTCCATTGTCAATAACCTGGCATTTTCATAAACTTGGCCACTCTTCAGTCTCCATTAATTCAAGTTTTTGGGATTCTACTGTACAAGCTTTTATAATTAATGTGCATTATTATTAAAAATTGTTTGTTTTATTGCTATCAGTAACATTTGTAGACTTCATCCTTCAAGGGGGGATATGTTTTAACCCCTTGCCTCTCGCTCCCGTCAAATTCACGGGGTGAAATTTCCCTCTCTATTCCTCGTGCCCGTGATATTTCCGGGCTGGAGTGTTGAAAAGTAACTTGCAATAAAAGCTTGAAACAATCTATTTCTTAAGCCCGGAATATTGTTTTTTTTCTTAATCTATACACCAGATGGCAGCTCCAGATTATTTTTAACATGTTTAGGGATAGTTATTTATTTTTCTTAACTAAATTTGACCACAACAAACATATATATTAGCGATACGGTTTTTTAATCTTAGGTCAAGTACTCTCAGTTGCGCTCTTCGTAAAAATTGTGGGGGAAAAAACTGATAAAATAATAAATATATTTTTTAATATTGTATACATTATACAGTTAGTCAGGAAGTAAATCGGATTGTACTTTTAGTACTTTTTTGTCACTGACTACAGTAAAAATATTGGAGCAGTAGACATTGTAGACCAATATATTGGAGATTACTGAATTACTCGAAAACGAGGTAAGAAGTACTATAAGAAAATATTTTTTTATTTGTTAGATCAATCTATTTTGAACTAGTACCTTATTTATAAAAAACAAGGAGGCAAAAAATCACATTTGATGTTCGTTTATTTTTAGTAGATAAGAGATGCAGAAAGGAAACTCTGTACTACTGACCAGTTTGTGATTTTGGCCTTTGCATCTCATGTTTTGAATCTTATTTCACAAAAAAAAATTACTAATATTTATTTATATTATGCAAAAGTGTCATATAATTCATTTTATGTTTAAAACACATGTTTTTTAAAATTTTCCCTTTGATGGAAAGCCAACATTTAGTGATTATAACCCTAAATATTTGCTTTTATTAAAAAATTAAATTTCGTATTTCAAGCTAAAAATTAATCCAAAAATAAAAAAATGAATACTTTTTTTTGAACATGTACTTAATTTTACATAATTTTCTTGAATAAAAAAATAGGCACTTTTAGGACCGTTTTCTTCAAAATTATGCGATTGTTAAGGGGTAAAAAAAAAAGATGATGAAAGTGTGTAGATGTAATCTTTATGCTAAAAATTTAAAATCTGTAAGTATATGAGGAGGGGGAAAGAGTAGAACCCCACTGATTGCTATATGTTTTTTGATATCAGACTATTAATAGTTGTAGTATTTTTTTAATTCAGTTTTTGGAGCTATGTAAAAAGCTATTTTTATGTAATAATAATTATTTATCTAAAGTGTATATATTTATTTTACCTGTATTGTACTTCATAATAAATCGATACATGCAGGTTATTAGCGACGAACCATGGATCAATTTGAATCTTCAACAACCACAGCCTGTTTACCATTCCTCAGAAGAGAATAACATAACTATCTGTAGTGATGATGCCTTCAATGGTGGTGGATGCTTGTGTCTATCTGGAGACATCAATAGTAAAAAGGGATCTTTCGAATTCAAGTAATTTTTAACTCAACTATTTTCTCTGAATATTAATAAAAGCATTATTTTTTGGAAAAAGAAATTCAAATTGGGTAGGTGACATACATTGACTGAGACATACATTATATGCTGATTATTTAATTAGCATAATGTATTAGAAGCCCAGTGGCTAAATGGTAGCATATCGCACTTCCATGCCACAAGTCCAGGGCTCAAATCCTGGGCTGGGCAAGATCGACTCAGCCTTTCATCCCTTCAGTGGGTTGATAAATGAGTACCAAGTTTGCTTGGGAACTAAACACTGGGAGGGGGGGGGTGCATCAAACTGACCACTTGACCGAAACATCTGCACATACACCCCAGTTCCTAAGGTCATATAAACTGAGATAGGCTCAGTAGGTCTTTGCCCTCATAAGCTGTTGTGCCACTGAGTTCAGTTCAATTATTTAATATTTAAAATATATTACTTTAGTTTTGCTTTCATATATCATAAATAGTTATGAAGTATTTATAACTGTAAGAAACATTTTTCTTCTGCGAGTATTATGTAATGAAACTTATTTTAGAATTTAAGGCTGTTATTGTAAAACAATTTGATTTCCCATTATATTCCAAAAGTTAGTATAACAATTATCATTTAAACTTACATTTCTTGATGCAATTGTTAAAATTATTATCAGAATGCACTAGATAAAACAGAAAATTAAAATTTTCAATATTGTTAATAAGCCTATAAATTCTTATTTTTAGTTTATATTTTTTAGATAACTGTGCGTTGTTCATGTAAATATAAATTTAAATTAGAATATATGTCTACTATTCTGAAAATGCTCAATGAGTCTAATATAAATTTTTTATGATTCATAAATACAGTCAAACTCCTATTTAATGAATTCTGCAATTTAACGTACTTTTTTCTTTCCCCCTGATTTAAGTAGAATCAAAACCCTCTATTAGATTAATGAACCCTGAATTAATTAATTATTTCAGCAGCACAAATTTTTTTATATTAGTTTGGATTACAAAAAACTGGGTTCTTTTTCAAATTATGTATACTTTTTGTCTGTAACAGAAAAAAAACTTTTCTTCTAAGCAGTAAATTTTGACGTGAAAGGATGCAGCCCATTTTTAGGTTTTACTAGTTCGAATGAGTCATGAAAGTACCCTATTGTTTGAATTTGACTGGAAACTCCTGTATCTCATCCAACTACACAATACAAAAAATATTTTAAGATTTTTTTCTATTTGTCCTTTCTTGAGAGAAGTACAGCTTATTAAACATACGATTCTGCAGAAAATTAGTGAAGCATTGTAGATTGTTGTAAACGAAAACATTTTTCTTTGAGTGGAAAGCTTAACGTTTTATGGGTTTTGACAATAACATTGGACCATAAAATGTTTTAGCCGAATATTTTAGAATTTCAATGTTGACATTAGCTACAATTATCAAGCAGTGAACAGAAATTGAAAAGGTATCTGTATAATGTAGTGAAAAGTCGTCAAAAATAAGTAAGTCATTGAAAGCCACCCCTCTTTCTGTTCTTGAATTTGACTTGTTCGAATGGTTAAACATTATTCGTGCCTCCAAAATAGCCATTAGCGGATCTTTGATTAAAGAAAAAGTTCTTCAACTAGAGCCGAAAAGCATAATGTGAAGGACTTTTCTGCATTCAATGGTTGGATCAACCGTTTTAAGAAAAGATAGGATCTAAAATTTTCAAACATGCGAGTCAGTATTTTAAAATTTCTAATTAACTGATGTATAATAATTCACTAACAGTTGATGAATAAAAAGTGTTAAATTTTTAATTAAAGATATTTTTACATACAGAATTTCCAAAAGAGGTAAGTGCAAAAAATTTGTATTTTTCAGACCCCATTATTACAAATGGCCTTAATTAACAAATGAAATGTTTGGTTCCGATGAATTTGTTAAATTGGGGTTTGACTGTAAATGTAATTTTTGCACTTTCACTCAAAATTTAGAGTTGATGATTTTCTTGAAAGATGATTGTCCTTAACTCGTAGTAGATGTTAAAAAACCCTGATGTTAAAAAACAAAATGATCCTAGTCTTGATTGATTTTCTCATTTGAGCCACCTTCTTGGAATGAGTGAACAAGATTTCCGGTGACAATTTACCTTTTCAATTCAGGGTCATATTGAAAAATATACTTTTATCATTCATAATAAATTGCAGAAAAAACGAGGAGGACGTTCATACATTTTCAGAAGTACTAGACAAAATTTCCCTTTTTTTATGACTTGTACAAGAGATAAAATGGCCATTCATAAAATCATCTGTTCTCACCCTCCAAGAGTTCGGAAATAACTGAAAAAACATTCATTCAGTAGTTGACTTCCTCTGCCACCAATCTCTAGTGGTAAAGGGTGCTGTGAAAATTTTTTTGCATTACTATAAAATTTGGGGGGTTTCTTTCTGGACAAACCTTGTATGCTTATTTTCTTTGGCCAAATAATTTTTCATTTTTAATTCAATGGTACTTTTTTTTTTATATTTTAGGATTTTGAAAACTTTTTTTAAACTGGAAGATACTGTTGTCATCAGTTACTCATTTAAACCCTTAATTGAGAATGCTGATGTTTCATTAACTTTGCACATATTCTCAGGGCAAGAAGCTTATAAATTACATTTAATCGATGCTGAAAATGAAGACTATAAAATGACCAATCATTTTGTGAGATATTTAAATCCAGCATCAATGGAGGAAATTATGAAAACAGGATACAAATTTACTGAAGAATCTTGTGAACAGCAAACTTGGATTAAAAGGTAACTTCATCATATTTTGAAACATACATTTTATGAATAATTTTTAGTATAACAAAAATTTTATTAAAAGTTTTTTTTTCTTGTTAGAATGTATGTGTTGAGCTCAAATGATTTCCAGAATCACACAATAGAAAATATCTCAGTGTCTGCAACTTGCAAAAAATCCACAGATAAATCTTTCTCAATCCTTTTTGGGGAACTCGAGGTAAGTATTTATTATTTACTGGTAAAGATATTTATTAGACTCCAATTTTGTAGTAAAATGTATTTTAATGACACTAATCTGTTAGCATATTCATTGAAAAGTCATTATATTTATAAATGTGTACTTATTTTTCGTGATTAGGAAAATCATGCATATTTATTGATATCAATTTGATGTAAGAACATTTTAAAGTATGACTTATTTATTTAAAGTAGATTTTTCTATATCTGTAATTGAGTAAAGTATTTCCCTTTTAATTTTAATTATAAAATATTTTGTCCACTAAGTAAAATGCCTGAAAGTGTTATGAGTGACTAAATGTTTATATATGATCAGATCGGTGTGAAATACTTTGACGATTAGTTTAAAAACTATAATTTAATTATTTTAGATTTCGCTTTTAATAAATTTGGTGTTAATTAGAACCACTTATGAAAAGTTTTCCTGAATATTTTTAAATGATAGTTAATATTTTTTCTCATTATGGAAAAAGCTCTGGCTTTTTTTTTTTAACTCTGTAATCTTTTGAAATGCTTTATTTGAAAATGCAACAACTGTTACTCAATGTATACAGTAATACCCCAAAATTATGCAGTAGGTGGTACCAAAAAACATAGTATAAATTGAAAAATATCAATCAGTTAAAAGTAAAACTTAAGAATTTTTATAGCTAATTGCTTCAGGAAATATTTATGGGGAATTTCTGATCAAAACAGGGCAAATTAAGAAGTAATATATCTCCAAATTTATCTACATGGGAGTTTTACTGTTCACATTAATTAAGTAAATGACTAATACAGTCAAAGGAAATGTCCCTTATATATTCATAAAAAAAGAGCAAACAATTGGATTTTTTAAACTGAATTTTTTCAAAAAAAAATGTGTATCATCATAATGTTGACAATAATATGCACATAAATTTTCAATTACAGCATGATTTTTCTCACATGCTTTCAGCTGATTCTACAGAATAATGTATGGCTAATTTTTTTTTTTTTTCGTTTGGCAAATTGATATTTAAAATGCCATAATAATCAGGGCTCTCTGTAAAATAGAGTATCTTTTTTAGATTTAAAAATTAACACTAGACAAAACAAAACTTTTGATTTTTTCATTTGATTGTTAAATTATTTGAATTTTAGTTGTTAGCTAGGAACTTATCTAGAAAAAATCATTTCAAATATCCCATGTGGTCACTTCTCTGTTATTGCTTAAAGTCACCGTTCAGCTACTGTAGATCTGTTTATAACTTGCTTATACATCATTCACTAATTTATTTTACTATAGTTCTTTTCTTGTAGAAATTTTAATGTGGTTTGCTCATTGCAGTAATGCTGAGTTATTAGTTTAAAACATGAAATTTATGAAATAAAAAGAATACATGTGATATAACCTTCAGAAATAATTGTAAATATTACATTTGAATAAAATTAAAAACTAATAATTCTCATTCTATATTTGTGATTTTTTGCTATGTAATTGTAAAATATAACTTTTTTTAATTTCTTTTATTTCACAGATTTTACCTGTATTTCCTTTTTACAATTTATCTTATGAGCAGTTAATTTGCAAATCTGTATCTGGCAAACCTAAAGAAATCAGTGTTGAATGTATTCTAAAATGGAAGCTTGATTCTTCAATTTTCTGTTCTGACTTGTATCTTAAATCTGCTGATGAAGAAAAGGAATATATTTGCACTACAAACCAATTTTATTATAAATTAAAGCGCAATGTTAAATTGATGGATGAAATTCAAATAATTTTATGTCCCAAAGCTGCTGGCAGTGGTTATCTTCCATCAACATCAGTTAAAATTCCTCTGAAAAATAATAATTGAGGATAATCTACTTCTAATCTGTGAAAGATGAATTTTAATTTTTATAATCATGATCAACATTATTTATTGATATTTGATTAAGTAATCAGATTTATTTATTAGATTATATTTTCTTAATTTAAATATGGAATGTATGCCTTATGCATGAAGAAAGACCAAGTTTTTATTTTTGTAAGCAGATATATATTACTGTGTTGAAATACTCAAAATATGATTAAAAATAAATCATTCTCACTTTTGTTAATTAAAGATTGAACCATCAGAAATTAGAGAACTGTGAACAATTCCTAATGATCAATTAACAATATGTGTATTAATGAATTTCAATGATTCTGTGTGAAATATTTTTTTATTATTAAAGTTACAATGAGAGCTTAAGTGTAATGGAAATCATTACTTGTATAAAATAAGTTTCCACTTCTCTCATACGATTCTATATTTGTAAAAATGTATAAAATCTAGTAAAAAAAATAGAAAATCATCTCTACATGACTTTAAAAATATGACATTAATAGTACTTAATGAAGAAATGTTTTATTTACGTAACATTTTTTTATACAAAAGTTATTTCATGATATGAATTATAACAATGCTATAAGTATATTGCCAAAAAATACTCTAATAATGTAAATATATTTATATTTTAAACAGTATTTCTTGGAATTACTTGAAAAAAATCCAGAATGATATTAAAATGAAATAATGAGCTCTTTTTTCTCTCTTCACATGAAATATTCTTGCAGAACACTGTTTCTCTTTAACTTTGCTTCATCATTAGTAAAACTGTCAACAGTAACAAAAATATCTTTTATTTTCTGCATTACTGCCATTCTTACTTAAGATTGTATCAGCTTCTTCTTGAAGACATAAGTTATTCAAAGTGACACAAGCATATATTATACATTCAGTAATTTTCAGGATTGTAATGCAGCGTATAATGTTGACACTGAAATCAGAAGATTGATGTGCATTTTTCCATGTCTTTTATGACAAATATTATAGATTTCTGAAGGGAGTAAGTTATGAGGGCTAAGGTTGAAAGTTGTTTGATAACTCCCTCCCCAAAAAAATTTGTTAGGAAATTTATGCAAAAATAAAATGTTTAATTTTTACCCTTGATAATTCTTTAAAAAAAATCACATTAATGAATGGACAAACAATTGTTATTAAACTAAGCATTACTTCTTTAACATTTTAATAATTATGTTACTTAATATTGGTTATGAAATAATAATTCATTAGAAAATTGAGTTACATAAATAGAAACCTAATTTGATGCTAAAGATTTAAGCAATTTTGTCTATTAAAATTTTCTTAGATATAAATAAAATTCATGTTTTAAAACAGTCTTGGAATATATAAGAAAAAACGAGCATATGCGAAAAGAGCAAAAAATCTCTTTCTTCTCATAAAATATATTTATATTATCTACAAATCATCTTGATTAAAACCTCTGTACAATATTCAGAATTCAATCATTATGTTTGCATTTTTAAATGTTTTTTTAAAATTTCTATTGGTTTTAAATTTCTTTAATTTTCACCATTGCAGACCTAGTACATTCCCCAGTAGCTGGTACCTCTTTTTAGTGCGGCACCATATAGGCGGATACCAATCGCCACAGGTAATTTTGATGCCTAGTTTCCTCCACAGATGGAGGCACCTGAGCTCTGATGATGCAAACTTATGCTAGGATTTAATTCTGGAGAGAGCACCCAAACCAAACAGACACTCTAGGGATCCTTTACATGCCATATAATCATATGACATGGCTGATGTCAATTTTCTGCATCATGAAAATCCATCGACTTGGGCCAAGGTCGAACTCGCAACCTTGGATGCAGAAGGACAGTGACAAACCAACCACACCACCCAGTTGACTTTTTTTTAAATACTGTTTAACAAAATTTTTAAAGTATTTGATATTTATGATCACAAATTGAAATACAAAAGAAAACCCATAAGCCTACAGAGTATATTTGGCAGTATAGTTGAATATATCATATTTCTAAGTTTACAGTAATCATTATAAAAAAGTTATATTGCATCAATGTACCAAAATCATTATCCAAGAAACAAATGTAGAATATACCATTTTCATTGGTGGCTTAGAGGTAACATGCTCGCTTTGTGAGCTCTGAGTTGAAAGTTTGATCCCTGCTGGATGCAAAATCATAGGCATGCATGTCGTATGATTATTTGACATTGTCAGTTCACGGCATACGAAGCGCTATTTGTGTAATTAAGAGAGTAGAGTGTGTTGTTGTGTCTGTAGTAATGTATGTATAAACTGTGTCTGCGCAATCCCAATTGCGCTGCCTGAACTGCGCATGCCCTGCAACTCTAATGTAAATGTACAGAAGTTATGAGTAATTAATAAACGCAAGTCCACAAGAAAACTGTGTCGTGATTGTGTGTCATGAACAATATGTGTTAGAGACTCTTCAGTCCACTTACGTGTTAGAGCTATCGAATTAAACATTGGTCCTTACGAGGCCAGAGAAGAGCTAATGGATTAACCTATGGATTTAAAAAAAAAAGATTAAGTGAAAAGCCAAGTGCGGCAAACAGTGATTTGTGTAAATAGCCAAGTTCGGCAGCCAGTGATGTGAGGTGAGAGCAATGTTCTTTGAATTTTTGTGAGAATTTTAATTATTTAATTATGTCTTTAATTGCTAAGTTGAAGAAAGATGAGTTAAAACTTGTCGCAGAGGAATTAAAACTAATTGTGCCAGATAATGCAAAAGTTCTTGATTTGAAATTTTTGATTGAAAGTAGTGAAGTGTTTAATACAGACACAGAATTAGTTAAAACTGTTATTGACTATGCCGTTGAAGAAACGAGAATTAAAAAATCTGTGATTGAAGCAAATTTAGCGTTAGAGAAAATTAAGTTAGCACAGTTAGAGAAGCAATTAGAGCTTGCTAATATTCGGAAAGATTTAACACATGATTCTTCACTTTCAACAGTGAGCGTCACCGAAACATGTAACAATATTAGTATCGAAACGTTAATAAAAAGTGTAAAAACATTAACTATCTCTGTACCCTCGCGTGTTGAGTCATATAATTTATTTTTTCAGTCATTAGAGAAAGCATTCAAAACGAAAGGGGTTCCCGAAGAATGGAAATCGGAAATTCTTTTAAATATCTTAGGAGAGAGAGCGAATAACTTAATGATTTATGTGTCAAAAGAAGAATTGCGCAGTTATGAAAAACTAAAAAATTTAGTTTTGAAAGAATTTCAGCCTACACCGCAAGAATGCTATAATAATTTTCGTAAAACTCAAAAATTAAATTCAGAGAGTTATGTTCAATTTGTGACTAGGTTAATTGCAACATATGAGTATTACTGTCAGTTACGAAATGTTAATGAATTTAAGTCAGTATGTGAATTAATTGTTGCGGATAAAATGATGAGCACTCTTGAAAGAGAATTAGTGACTCATATTAATGTAAAACAAGGAGAAACATTTTTTAAACCCCACGAGTTAGGGCGAGAATGTGATATTTATTTATCTTGTAAAGGTAAAATTAAAAGTGAGTCTAATACATTTTCCAGGTTCTTCACTGGAAATGAAAATAAACGATTTGAGTTCAATAAACATCAGAGATATAACAGCTCGCGAAGTCAGAGAGGAGGTTCGAGCGTATTTTTTCTGAAATAAAGAATGAAAAATGTGTGTTGTGTAAAAATGAAGCACATGCTTGCAATTTTGCCCTCAGTTTAAAGGTTTTCGATAATGATGAAAGAGTAGATTTGTTAAAAAACAATAAAAATGTGCTTTAAATGTCTATCCCAGAATGTTGTGTAAAACAGTGTCGCTCTAGAAATTGCATAGTTTGTAAGAAGCCGCATAATAAATTGCTTCATTTTCAAAGAGAAATAAAAAGTATCCCAACTCCCCAAATCGGGCCTCCTTCGGTCCTTGAAGAGAGATCGCAAAAGAATCTTTATTCTTCTGCCCCTCCGTTCGTTCCTAATTCAATATAAACAAGCAAGAAATCGTGGCGACTACATTTAGTCATAACAAAACTAAAAGATGCTTACTGAGCACAGCTCGCGTATTAATTAAGGATAAATATCGAATTGGCATGAATGTAGGTGTTTGTTAGATGGAGGCAGTATGGTTTGTCTATAACTAAGGAGTGCGCCAAATAAATTACAAGTGAAAAGATTAATACTTTGATCTCATGTTTAAATGATGCATCTATGATTGTTAACGGTTGCGTTAAAACGACAATTTCAAATAAAAATAATACATTCGTGAAGGATTTAAATATGTTAGTAGTTAAGAAAAATCACAGATTTTATTCCAAGTAATACGTTTAATACTA
>BMAO01014403.1:0-17961 GCA_019973975.1 Trichonephila clavata | reverse complement strand
ACCTCAAAGTATGAAAATGATAAGCACTTAAATATTTATTCAAATAATTCCATATTACTTACTCCTATTTTTTTAAAGAATGATGAGCTTTGTCAGACGCTTAACAGGAAATATAATTATTAATGTATAGTTTACACATATATAAATATATCCTCAGATTTCACACACAACGAGCCCTGAGACTTTGACAATTGAGAGTAGGAATCACAAGTTTATTCTGGATGAAAAGTCTAATAAGACTTGCTGGTAGGTGCGGTAGGCGGGCGTCTTAATTGCTACTACAGTTGGACCCCGAGACAAGGCTAGCGAAGAGACACCCCCAAGGCGCTAAATTGGTTAAATCAAACAGAGCGCGCTTCCCCCGACTTCCTGTTACGCATTTCCGTCCCTTTTCACGAAATCCCTCCAACAAATATCCAGCAACCGAGAGTATAGATGTTACACATCAAAAACAATCTCCATTGCTTAACTATTTGATATACAGACCTGAAATTTGGCAAGGATGAATCTTTTGTTGAGCAGAAATCTGCTAAGAACGAGTTTTATGGGAATAGACTCTAAAGAGGGAGATTGAGATGATTCCAGATAAAAATTTCTGTTTCGGAGCTATTAGACCTACAGTCTTGAAATTAGGCCAGCGTGTTCTATTTGTTGAGCAGAATTAGCTCAAAATGGATTTTATGGAAATAAATTCTACAAAAGGGCTATGGGGGGATTAGATAAATTAAATTCCCGTTTTCCAACAATTGGTAAGTATGTTTTTTCGTTGAACAGAGATCCGCCAAAAACTGGTTTTATAGAAATCGACTCCAAAGGAGGGTACAGATAAAAGTTACCGTTTTGAAATTTGGCAAGCACGTTTCTTTTGAGATCTGATAAAAAGGGGTTTGAGGGGGGGGGGAATTGACTCTGGAGAGGGTTTAATGAGGGCAGAAGAGAACTACACTTCCACTTTAGCAATTCAAGTTCCGTCCATTTTAAATCAAGAGGCGAGGGGTGTAAGAATATTTTTTCAATGTAATTCAAAGTTTTGTTCTAGAAGAAGGATATCAATTTAAAAAAGTTATAAAGAATTTACATCCCTTCTTTCCTGTGACCCGGCTAGAGGTGTGGGAGGAACTAAATTATCATATGACATGTGTGTGTGATTAACTTCAATTATTTTATTTATCACTATATTCAACTCAAACACAAACAACACTTAAACAAGATAACTTTAATCAGTAATAGAATAGGAGTGAGACGAGATTGCGTTGGGGAGAATATATTCAATCATGCAGCTCCACCATTAATGACACTTTACATAGAGCTTAAGTATTTAGTGACCGCACTAATAGTTTAACTTCTAAACATCAACTTGATTTAAGATCACAGTACCTGAACTCTTGTGGTCTTCCAATCTTTTTTGCGTTGACTTTAACACGTCTCCAATAGTTAATCTAATTACTTTCTTAATATTCCAACTTCTGGCTTCCAACACTGTTTACATTTTCGTTTCACTGCCGATTTACTTCACTTCCAATCTATTCACACTTCACTTCACCTCTATTCTCACTTCACTAACTCTCAAACTCACGCATATCACGCTTTCTGCCCTTCGGAGGAAGTTGGTTGAAAATTGCTGACTCAAAAGAGTTCCTCAGAGATTAATTGAAGGACACGTATAGATCCCTCACAAATATATTATATAGTCGTACTATATCAAGAAATATCTAACAATGCGGCAAATAATGGCTATGTAGCGGCTGCATCTTCTATTGGTTGGCCACGCACCAACTGAAAATATTGTAAATATCATATTTATCGGAATGGCAACAGTGTAAAAGTTTCGATTTGCACAAAGACAGTAAATAAAAGTCAAGGATATTTTAACCTGCTGATAAGTTTCTTCCTTAATAAATTAATAACCCTGTGGAATCATAATAGTAAGCGATAAATTTGTTCTGCCGCTTCAGCTAGTTTATTTATAATGCTATTGGTTTTTAAATTCAACTTTTTATTTGTTTTCTCTATTGTACTTATAATTTCTATGAGTAAATAAGAAAAGACAATGCATTTACTTTGTTCAATGAATGCGTATAGTGCTTAATTTTGCGGAATATTTCTTACTATCTGCAGGGTTCGTTTTAAATACCCAATTACTACTCTTATCCGCAAGGCCTGAAAACGCTGTGAGTATTTTCCGGATGAAAAATCTGCGGTTTAATCTTTTTTACACACTAACGTTTTCAATTTACTTTAATCGGAAACGTCGGACTTTTTCTTCTCGAGAGCAGATGAAAAAGAGGCAAACCGCAATTGATAGGAGACTTCTAAACCTCAAAAGTTAAAGAAAAAAAATTCTATTGCTCGAATAAAATTCTGGAAGGAAAATACCGTGAGTTCTAAAAATAATGATTTGAAACTGTTCACTGCAAATTTAAGGCGGATTTCATCCATTTTAAAGTACACAAATAATGTAAATATATTGACAAAAGATTTAAAATTAAAAATTCAAAATATTGAGATAAATAATGTTTTATAACATTTAAAACCTTTTAGGATGAACCTTTTCCATAAACATTACTTTGAAAATATTGAATAAAAGTATTTTTTAGGCAATTTAAAAACTGTTTGGGTTCTGAAGAAACACTGCTCTTTTAAATTCAACTAATGCCACAGATTTACATAAAAATACATAGTTTTGCTGTATTTTTGTCTCCTAGCTTAAAAAAACTCTTAATTTTCGACGAGCCAGAAGTTCTTTCGAGAGGTTCGTGGGAGACGAAGAGGGGTTGGAGATGAAGCGGGTTGAGAGACCTCCAATCAGTTAATAAGTTCTGTTTGCTTATTTCTATGAGATTTTATTTTCATTTATAAAATATGAAAGTCATATTTTATTATAAGTAAATAATTTTTACAACGTGATGCATATATTTTTTAAAATTAATTCTGCATGCAAAATTATAGATGTAAGAAGAAATAACGGTAATTAAGTTTTCTCTAAGATAGCTAGATGTATTCATTTTTTTTAAAAGTTGTTTTTAAGCTTCACAGTTTTATAAATCAGTTAAGAAACTATTTTATTTTCTGATTCACATCATCAAAGTTTGTTTACGTTGCAAACATTGATGCAATGCTTTATAAGTACAAACTGAATTGTGGTAAATGTGTAAAAAAGTTAAAAAAAAATTTCCTTCCCATTTAAAGTTTTATTTTCACATTTATGCTTTTTTATTGAGCATGAAAACGAAATGCATGAAAAGGCAAAACAAATTTACGAACTATTTTTATATTGTTGCTCCGACTTCTGTGTGACCGCAACAACCAAGTTGTGGAGAACCTCGCTTGTATTGGTTCAAAGATTGTAATGCTGATTGGGTTTCCCCACCCATCAGTGTACTAGAGTTAGAAGGAAAACTAGCCATAATCAAAACAACAAAATTTATTTACAAGTTTTAACAACTGACAAACTTTAACAACCAATATTAGGAATTGCTCCCTTAAATTAGTTAACGGTGCAAGAGCAAGGAGACGATATTAGTTAATTTAGTATAAATTTAATAACTTACTTTAAGCCACAACTAATATGAATCAAATATCAAATTGACCAATCGTCAATTATAAATATTAACCAGATATTCTACAGCTCACTTTCGTCCCGTTTTCTATTATCTTACGTTAATCCTCACTGCTATCCTTTAGCTTCTAACCTCTCTCCTTCTCGAATCCGAAAGCTAATACTTGAATACACGACAAAATTTACATACATCACGTCTTCTTCTTCGGGAGGAAGTTATCAATTAAATAATATTTTCCCTATAGGATTATTAGGAAAAACGAGGATAGACCCGTTACAAGATTAACCGAAGGATTATTCTCTAAAAACCAACAAGCTCATTATTCTTATCCCTTTCCTTTCAATCAATATCACTTTTTGCAATAACTAATGTGAGCGCGAATCAGTTTTATTCTATATAATGATTATTATTAAATATATTTATCTATATGTAGCGATAAGAAAAGAGCCCAACTCCTTGGACTCGAACCACAAGACTTCTAACATTGATTCTAAGTACTAATTTAAATACAGTTTTTACAATAATCAGTTGAGGGAACCAGAACGCATTCTCGCAATGAAGCGAAACAAGCAACATTTTGATTTTTGAAAGAACTTTATTTTTAAAAACAAAAGGACTGCCTAAATGAAAAAAAAAACTTGTGTTTTTTATCTATATACTTTTCTTAATATTCTATAACATAGAAGTATTAAATAAGTTCAATATTTTTAAAAATATAAGGATTCGAAAAAGTACACGCCAGAAAGAATATTCGTATAAGTGGTGCTGATTAGGTACCTGCATTTTTCCTTTTATGATATTATAACACTACAAAACATGCTATTTTAATTACAAAAATGCAAATGTTTTGATTTTTTTTAGAAATTGGGCAGCATAAAAATAAAAATTCTATAAGAGCCAGGAATTAAATTAGTGGCATTGTATGCATTATCATTATACGAAAGTTCGTATCAAGTTTCATTAAAATATAATAAAAATAATTTTTTTTTTTACAAATGTATCTAAAAACTGGAAAAACACATTTTGAGTAATATGAAAAAATTAAATAAAATGGTATATAGCCACCTAAAATTTAATATTTAAAAAAATTTCATGGCTGTATTTCTCTAGCTTGGAATATTCCAAAGCATTTTGCTTCCTTTTATTTTTCATTAGTCCTGTCTTTCTTCTTTTGTACTGTCATCTCGGCTTCACTAATTTTAACTTTGTAAATTTTTCGAAGGCCTTCAAAAGTGTTGATCTTGGATTTATTTTTTAGTTCTCTTAATATATCTGTCCTTGCATATGCACCTTCATTGAAACATATTACGTCCATTACATGAATCTGCAAAGTGTTTTTGCTCATAAATGTGTTTTAGGAACTCTATTCCTCACATAGTTATTAGAGCTTTAATTCGTGCTCTAGGTACGGCCATGTAAACATTTTAAAAAAAGCTCTTTTGCAGTTAAGTCTCTAAATATGTTTTTAATCTTATTAAGTACTGATTCTGGGAAGGAATGTTTATGGGTGTACTTTTCAGCTACACAGCTGGGCGTGGTAGCTGTTGGCAACATTTTATAACTACAATTACTCAGATATTAAGCTTTAAACCTATACATATGAGACATATTTGGAATCAACATGAAATTTCCTTTCTTTAAGATGAAAATTGAAAAATACCTTTTTTGTAGGTTCAGAACTTCTTGGTTCCATTAACTTCAACGCATCTAAATGCTATCTTCTTCCTAGAACTCAATTCACTTCCAATATTAGTTCTATTTGTACATCATGGTTCCTTTACAGAAAGAGGTTTCCCAATAAAACAATGAAAAGAAAGTATTTTTCCTTAAGGATTAGTACAACCTCTGACAATAAAGTTCGGTGAATAGTTCTGCAACATTAACGCAGATAAAATATTAACGAACGTTACCTTATTATCCTTCGAAATAGTAATCTCCCATAATTATGCCTCGCTGAGATCTGTTATACGTGTCCTGGAAACTTTGCAAGAAGTCTTCTTTTGGAATGGAGTTCAAAAGCCACGTCACGTTTCGTTGGATGTCAGGAATATCGTCAAATCTCTTTCCTTTCAAAGCGAGTTTGAGTCGTGGGAATAGGAAGAAATCTGGAGGATTGAGATCTGGTGAGAATGGTGGATGTTCAATTTGCACCACCCCCTTTTTTAGCTAGGAATTGTTTGACGATATTGGCTGCGTGATGGCGAGCATGAACTTTGTGCGTACTGGGGTCGTACCCTGAGTAGATGTTTCATGAAAACGGGTCAAAATTTCAATTTACCTTGCAGTATTCATCGTGCAGCCATCATGCGCACAGTTAATCGACGATCTTTCGTGATTAATTTATTCACTTTCTCAATCCTTTCGTCACTGGCGGAGGTCGTCGGTTTTTCACTACGGGGGTTGTCAGAAACACTTTCCCGGTCTTCTCGAAAATGGGCGATTCGCTCGTACACACACTTCATGAACAGTGCTTGATCTTCATAAACACGTATCAGCATCGAATAGGTTTCTGTCGATGTCTTGCCAAGCTTAAGACAAAACTTTAAATTGATCTTTTGTACGTTCATTCCCTGTTCTCAGTTAAGGATCAATGTACTAAACAAGCACTTTGTAAAACAAGTCTTACACGAAACACAATCGACTCTCAACTGAACAATGGAGGAGGCAGATAGTCAGCACCTGCCGCTACAGTGTTTTGTTTTGCCAGTGTTGCCAGATCGGCTGTTCTGACTTCATTCACCGAACTTTATTCTCAGAGCTTGTAGAAGGTTAACGAAGAGAACCCGTTACAAAGTGGTCATGTTCGAAAATTTGTGGCGGGCTTTATTTCTGTCGAATCTTGAGTTTAAGTCCTGGAACCGTTAAATATTTTTCTTGAAGATGAGACATTTGAAGATGAGACAAGAAGAGATGCACATTTAAGTATCCGATTACATTCGGAACCATGATTTTGAAATTGTGTTTTTGAATGAATAAATTTTTCAATATTTAGTATCACCTGAATTAGAATAAATATATAAAATAGTCTGAAGAGTATTATTACAAAAAGATATTATTTGAATGCAATTTTTTGGGAAAAAAGGAAGAAATAATAACATATTTAATTTTTCATATTTATTTTTAAGGAAAATGTTTCTATAATAATAAAATATTACTATATATATAGCTTAGACTTCTGTATAAAATCAAAACTAGAATTTTAGAAAAATTAACATTATATTTTCGGACTTATGATCAATTGAATCAATAAACGGGGTTTTTTTGTTAAAATTTCTCTATTCTGATGTATTAAAATATAAACAAATCCATTTTTAAATAATATAATTCAAAAATCCTAGTTCAGGCTATGTATGTAAGTCCTATCTGTATATTGGCAAAATATTATTATTATAGAAGCATTTGAAGCCCAGTGGCTGAGTGGTAGTGCATCGTGCTTCCACACCACAGGTCCGAGATTCAAATCCCTGGCTGGGAAAGGTCAACTCAGCCTTTCATCCCTTCATTGGGACAATACATGAGTACCAAGCTTGCTAGGGGACTAAACACTGAGGGGGGTTAAGTGTAGTTAGTATAGGGGGCCCTTGGCGATGTCAATTTTTTTGGCGACTAAAATCGATTGCTAAGCTTCTTCACTTAGCGATAGATAGGGGTCCGGAAGCCAGAATGAATTCATGATCTTACCATAATATTAATATGAAAATCGCCAAATCGAAAGGGCCCCCACTATACTACACTTGAACCCACTGGGGGTTTCGCTCCAGACTGATCACCTGACCGGAATATCTGCCCCTGCACCTCAGGGCTCAAGGTCACGTATACTGAGATGGGCACAATAGACCTTTGCCCTCATGGGCTCTTTCGCCATTGAGTTAAGTTTTATAGAAGCATTTTCCGTAAAAGGATAATGTTTTGAAAAGTATGTCATTCTTCTTTCATTTTTTTTTGTCAAAAAATGGCATTTAAATAACTTGTAATAATATTCTTAAGACAATTTTATATGTATATTCTAATTCAGGTGATATTCTAAACATCGGAAAAAAATTCATTGATACGATTTTTCAAAACCACGCTCCGAACGTAGTCGGATATAAAAAAATCTATCGAGGTTCAAAATGCTTTCGTTGGAGTGAAGTTTTCAGAGCGGAGTGCCAAGTCAGATATTGTTCTCGTTCGCTTAAGTTTGGTTCAAAATTAACGAGTCCTTTGTGAACTAGAGTTTTCGATCCCGGTGTTTTTTCCAATCCCGAAATCCCAGGATTGAAATAACTAATCCCGGGATTTAATTTTTGTCTGAATTACATTTTAAAATTTTTCTCATCAAAATTTTCTAAGAATTTAATTTTTAGAAAGTTTATATTTTGTTAATGAAATATGTACGTAGAATTTTTGGGTGCAACTATAAGTGCTATAAGTAAAAAAAAAGTATATGCAGCTCTCATTTTTCGTATGGGAGAACGTTGCACAGATCTAAGTGGCTCACTGCGATAATTATACAATACTATAAGCAACGTCTCAAGAATAGATTTTTCACAGCTCCTTCTTCAAATAAAAAAATAGCGTTAATTAATAGCGGACTTGCTGAAAGACTTGAGACACACTTCAAATCCCATTGCATTACTAACAGCTCATGTAATTGGATCTTCTATTTCAAATAAGGCAACATTTGAAATTGATTCGCATTCTGATTTAATAACTGGATCAATTTATACACGAAAAACATTAAGTGTAACTGAAGAACTAGATAAATTTGCCAAAGAGGTATATGCACCAATGCAGTCTATTAGATTTGAGACACTGTGTCATCAAAAATTCCAAAAGAAATGTCTTTTTATTTAAAAATGATGGGAGACGTGGTGAATGCCTGGAAAGAACATACTCCTATTTAATGACGATAACACCTACTAGTATAGAATTCTTCACAAATTTTCTTCGGCAGGACAATTTGTGATAAAAATAAGAAGCTGTTTGAATGATGAAACGCTGGACGAGCTGTGTTTTTGAAAACTTAATTACAGAAACACAAGAAATGAAGAAATGTTTTTTTTAAATTTCATTACATACTATTTTTATTTGTTTTTATGATGAATTAAGTTTTTTTTGTTTCACACACACACACACACAATAAAATTAATATTGAATCAGTTTTTAATTATATTTTCAGTTTTATTATGCAATTTCAACTATGCTAATGTGTAAGTATTTTTCATAAATAGTCAAATCCTAATCCCGAGATTTGGATAATGTAATCCCGAAAGCCCGGGATTGAAAATATAACGCGGGATTGCAAACCCTATTGTGAACTAATTTCATGTTGTTTTCAGGGTGTAATGTTAATAATTAATCAATAGTCTCTGTAACTTAATTATTCTAGATTACATAAGAATCTTCAAAGTAGAATATTTTCTTAATTTCAATTCCATTATCTTCCGGGACTTAAATAGTAAGAGCTAAAATGAAAATAAATGTACAACAGCTAAAAAGAACTTTTCCTCAATTTTAAGTGTTGAAGCTCGTTCAAGGAAGCCTCAAGATCTCAGTAAACAGATCTGAAGTAAGATCTGCTTCGTGGCAATTTTAAAAGCTTTATAAATATTCATAGGAGGATGAAATTTAGAAAGAAAGCCCGAACAATAAGAAGCAGAATCATGCACTTTAAGGAATTTGCATAACTTAAGGTGGAAGTAGATTTACATTTTCAAATACATTGTAGAGAAAATGAGTTAAGGTTTTAGAATGATAATCTCGCTTCCAACCGCAGAGAGCAGGAAAGCAAAATAAACACTGAACGCATTTTTGGACTTAGTTACATCTAGTGTAAATGTTTGCAAAATGTCTTTACAGAGATATTTTCTTAAACTGTTCTTTATCTTTTTGAAAAATTAATTTTTTTTCGAGAAGCTTTATTTTGTAGAAAAAGATCTTTTGAAGGAGCGTTTTTTAATTTTTTAAAAAAAGTATTCATTATGGTTTGAATTGCATAAGGTATGGGCGTAAAAACCAAATTTTTTTTTCGGCGGAAAGAACATTTCATCAGTAATGAAGGTTAAATATATGTGTGCTTTTAAATAAATGAGAAATTCTCAGGATAATTTTTGTTTTAGATTAAATTAAAATATTTTTTTATATGATAATGAGTAAAATTTAATCAGTTTCTTATAAAAATGTGATCTTTTTCGTTTTGGGTTGAGAGTCAAGATTTTTTTAGAGAATCAGGATATAACCTAGAAACCAATTTGTTTTTAACTACAGTATCAATATTTGTTTTAATTCTATATGAAATATTCTCTTTTATACGAGACGCGTCCGGAAACTAATTACCGTTTTAGAAAAACTCGCATAAAAAAATCTTTTTTCAAAACAAAATTTATTTTTATATCAAAGAGAATGTCGGAAACTACATGTCTACATAGTTACCACCATTGTTCAGATATTTGTGAAACCAACCTGAAACCAACTTGTCTATACCCTCTTCCAAGAAAGATGCCACCAGAGAAGAAAGCAATTATAGAACAACTCTTTGTGGAAGCTCATGAAAAAGAATTTTACTGTGAAACCCTCTTTTCCACGAATTTTCTCAGTCACTTTTTCAACCAAACTATCAATAACGAAAGAAGGTCGCTCATTCCCTGCTTCGTCATGGGCATTGGGACATCCATTTTCAAATTGTCGAATCTACTTTCTCACTGTCGGGGGATAGAACCCGCGATCTATGGATCCGAAGTCAAGTAACATGACCACTAGACAAAAGGGATATCCTGTGTCTGGAGGTTGTTACTGGCTTATATAGGAACTGCTACACTCACCTTTCCATCACTTATTGCATTTTCTCCGTAAACCTCTACAAGTTGACTAAGAATTTCAACGGGCTTAACGTTCTTCGCTTTACGGATTACAGAACGCTCTTCACAGTCTGCGGGATCGGCAATCGTCTTAAACCTTTTGAACACTCACTAACTCGTGTAAAAACAACACAATATCGTTGTAATAACATCGCTGTGATCTGACAATCAACCAGAGGTACACGTGCGCAAGGGATGAACTCCGATACTACAGCTGCGGTTGCGGTAGAACGAAACTGTACTTAGTTTCCGGGCATGTCTCGTACAATATTCCTATGCTTATATCATCTGACTTTGGTAGTTAAAACTTTAATCAATTTTCGAAAGCTACGTATGCAAGGCTCTATTCCATCATTGACTATTCTGCAAAATAAAAGGGATGCTTCATGTTAAACAATATAAATTTTTTATTGCTTAATGTATTTTAAATGTTTTTATTATAAATGTATTTTAGGCAATTTATGGCTGAAATATCGTCTTAGTCCTTTAATAGTGGCTCAAAATTTCTAGTCCGCTTCTGAAGGGTATTGTGTGAAGTGAAGCCTATTGAATCAAGTAATAAAAACAAAAAATACATTCTTCGTAAAATAAAATATCTTGGCAAATTTATACATAAATGTTTTTGTCGGTTTTAATAAAACAAATTCATATCTCAGTACTGCATAGTTATGCTATGAGTTTTGAATTACTCTAAAATATAAGCATTCCTTATAAAATATTCTTTAATAGCTTCATTATTTTATTAAAACTGTTTTATAACACACAGGGAGAGAAAAATTGAATCACAAGAGAAAAAATTCGTTATATAGAAAATGGAGGTTATTTTACGCAGAAATTCGTGAAATGTTCTTGGTTCCAGGAAAAAGTTCGCTATATAGAAAAATATACAATATAGAGGTTCGTAATATGGAGGTTCGACAGCAGTGTAAAAATTTACCACAATATTACAAAAGTATGCTTATAAGGCAAAATTTGAAAATCGCATTTGAAGCAAAAAAACTAAATACAACCATTTGTGCACTATTTAAATATTTGAATAGAAATGTGATCGTTTCTTAGAACTTGGAGGAAATTTTCATTTTTCAATTCTACCATTTTTACGAAAAACAAAATAGAACTTTGTGGGGAAAAGAAATTCCTCTGAGAAGAAAAATACCAACGGTTACATTGAAGCTACTAATCATAAAAAATGCATGTGAAAGCTCTGCACGCTCATAAAACTTGCGGATTTTCCTTTGGCCCCGATGTAAAAACTCGTCTTACCTGCTTTCATGTAAGCATTTTAGATAGAAGCGCAATTTTCATGATTTTCTTTTATTCCCAGTAGAGGGCGCTTCTAGTTTTATTTATCTTTATCCGTAGGAGATGGGGAATATGAAAAGGACAACGAGTGAATAAAGGTAGGAGTGGTTCGCGTGCTAAATGTACGTTCGTACTGATACTGCAAATTCTGGAAAAACCTTTGGATTCAATTCAGGAAGTTCGTGACCAACAAAAACAGTGCGTTCTTGTGTGATTATTTCTTTTATTATCTACACACATCCACACTGGGTTGAGGAGCAATTCAAAATGTGTGTGATTTGTTTCTTTTTTACGTAGTCCGAGAGGAAAATCCCTTTTTCGACCAGATAAAGTGCAGAAAGCGAATTCCTTTCATGCTCGAGAATATAATTTTGTAAATTGCTTTTATAGGAAAAAAAAATGAGGTTTTACCTTTGTTCTTTTGATAAATTAAAAGGAAAAATAGCTATTTTCTTGTACTTCTCGCGAAGGCTTTGAATGCTGAATTTTAAATGAAAATAATGTTGAAGTAAAAAGGGATTAGAAATGTAATATCTGATTAAAATTGTGCATTACATTCAAATGACAAATATGCATGTTTTAAAAAGGATAAGGCCCCCATACCATTCTTTAAGGAAAATAGTACGATTCCTTTCATATAGTCTTTTCATCATTCTACTTAATATATTTACTATGCGTGCAGAATTTTAGGAATTTTGTACTAATTACAAACATATAATTTGAGTTTTGCTACTGAAGGTCATAAAATGTTATGCTGATCGTCTACAGCAAGGGTGTAAACTCAAAGGCTAACTTGAGCCAAACAAAGAAGGCCTATCCTTGGTGGGTCGCAAAAAAATCAATATTCCTAGCAACGTACAGTTATTTCGAATAATACATTAAAATAACTGTACATATAAAAGAGCATCCGATCTCGAGGCACCTGGAGAGAGCCGAGGCTGTTGCCCGCTTTCGCTTAACCACCGGACATGACTTTTCGGGAGTGTATCTCCACTGGCCTGGCCTGGCTGTTTATGAGGCCTGCCCCCTCCGCTGCCTTGCCGGAATGTATGGGGACCACCTACTCCAATACACCCGACTCGATGAATACCTATATAACAAACTCTTACAACGCATATAACTTGAACCTCTCACAACGCATGTAATTTTTGTAACACAAATATAATTCTTAGTTTTTATTAATCTACACAGTAGCTCTATTTTATTATCCCAGTACTTAACTTTTAGAAAGGGCAATTTGAAAGTATGTTTAAGTTACTCAAAATCTAAGATAAAGGTTCGACAGAACTATGTTCTCCCTCCTAATCCAGTGTTCTTAGAGGACAAGATCTATATAAGACCGTTGACTCTAAAAAGTCGAGTACAAAAACGGGATCCTTAAAGATGCACTGACAGGGGAAAAAATCCCAAAACCAAGAAAATATATTCTAGAGTAATGAAATTTGGATAATGCAGTTGTCTAGTTAACATGTTTAATTGGTTAAATTTCCAAGATCACAGGTTAGTTTAAGCTGAAGTAAATGCATTTCAAATATGAAATGCTGTTACATTAATAGTCGGTGTAAACTCCAGAATTCTGAAAGCAAGCCTGTATGCATTGTACTATACAAGTGCCGAATGTCAAGTGGCCGAAATTGCAGTGTCTTGTTGTTTCAGTTCTGGAACGGTCAATTCTGGCTGTGAATAAGGCTGGAGTTGTCGTTCAATAATATCTTATACGTGCTCGGTTGAAGACAGATTTGGTGGTCTCGCAGGCTAAGGTAACATGTCAACACTCTGTAGAGCACGTTGCGTGACAACAGCGGTGTGAGGGTGAGCGTTATTCTGTTGGAGATCTTCCCCTTGAATGCTGTACATGAATGGTAGTACAATAGGTTGAATTACAAGACTGACGTACAAATTTTCAGTTAGTATGCTTGGGATAATCACGAAGGAAAATGCTCCCAAGACCATGACTCCAGGTGTAGGTCTAGTGTGTTTAGGTGGCAGACAGTTTGATTGCAGGTGTTCCCCTAGCCTCCTTTTAACAATAAATGACCATCACTGGCACCAAGTCAGAACCTACTTTCATCAGAAAACACAACAGATCTCTACTTTGTCCTCCAATGAACTCTGGCTTGACACCACTGGTATCTCAAACGGCAATGGCTTGGAGTCAGTGGAATACACGCTACAGGCCGCCTGACTTAGAGTAGTAAGCAACCTTCAAGTAACCTATTTCTAACAGTTCGTTTCGTCACTGGACTGTGGTAGTAACCCGTACATCTGGAATTTCTGCCACATACTCAGTACGATGCGCCACAGCCGTATAATCCACCTTCTCGTATCCCTATTACACGACCTCGTTCAAACTTGGTGAGCTGTTCATAATGGCTTCTTCATCTTCTTAAAGACATCATTCTTGGATAACATCAACTCAATACGTGAGGTTTCACAGACAAATACCGCTCGCGAACTTTACAGCACATATTTAAAGCACCCATGATTTGCAAGTTCTGTGTGGCGCTACTAGCGCCACACTTAAGCATGGAGAGCGAAATTTAAACCGATGCCATCTTTCAGATGTATAAACACACCTACCAAATTTCGTTTATATAACATAAGTCTTTCTTGGTGGTGGGGTTTTTCTTTTTTCGTGAATGTTTGTTTTCCAACGTCCATACAACTCAAAATATGCTCGGTAGACGCCTGGTGAATCTGACATGTGACATAGGTAAGAAAGATCTTGTCTGACTTCATCAATCTCTGGAGAATTAGCAACAATAACTCAAGAATTAAATTAGTCAGCTCTTTGTATGTAAAAGGATGTCACTTCTTAACTACGTTTGTATATATGCACTGGTGAGTAATAAGGATATTGTTTTGAGGAGCTTTTAAAGGTTTTCCATCCTTATAAAGTCAAGTTTGTATGGCAAAAACTTAACATTAAGAACCTTTGAGTTTAAGTTTAAACAAGATATCAATCATTGGCATGGCCAAGTAATTTTAGCGCGTTTTTCACATGTTGTATTTTACAATAATGCAAATAATGAACTTCTTACTAACAGAAATTTTTTTTAAAAAACTTTTTGCAAACAATAAATTTACTAGGTAAAATTTGAGAAAATTTTGTTATAAACTAGCGAAATTCAGGAAAATTTGTAGGAAAATTCGGGAAAACTATGGGAAAATTTAAATACGATTCGGCTCATCGAGGGCACAAATGCGACCAAATGCCGAAAACCCGAGGTCAATTGGTTGCTTATTGGCTGAGAAAAAGGTACGACAAAATATGGAACGAAGACGAAATTTGCTTCCTAATAGCGCTTTTGTTCCACTACGTGAAAAACGCCCTAAAAATTAAATTATTTTTAGAATTAACTATCCTGTCACTTCAATTTTAGTTTTCTATTGATGAGAGGAGTATTTGAGTATATTTACTCGCTTGCATGGAAATGAAATGGTTTCGTGTTGTGCTATTGTATTCAGACCAAATGTTTAGCTTTTAATCTTTTCAAAAGTAGCTTCGTTGTTTCTAGCATTTAAAATTTTTAAAGAGCCTTTGAACCAGACACTTAAATTTTTGTGGAGAGGAGTATTTATGAGTATTTGCATGTTGCGTAGAAAATATGGTTTCGTGTTGTATACTTTAGTATTTAATTAAAAAAAATATAGCTTTTAATCTTTCCAAAAGTAATTTTGTTGTCTGCAGTACTTTAAATATTCAGGGAGCTACTTGAACTAGACATCTAAATTCATTGATTTTTATTTCGCTTAAACAGGAGATTGATTAAAAATTTATTTCTTTTCATCTTTCTACAGAGTCTTATGTCTTCCGGGAAAATTACTTTTTATGAAAGTTAAACAAGTTTTGAAGAAAAATGTAAAATTTTTATTATTTTTTTTTAATTTCGTGTTTTATTTGAAATTGCGGTGCCTTGTTTTTCCTATTGTCAACGGATAATCGAGAACTTTCAACAGACCTAGCAAACGGCCTTTATGATGGTTTTGTTCACTAGAGAGTGTGATTGTGAAACTTCAGTTCAAATGTCTGCGAGCTTACAGAAACTCCATTTATTTTCTACTTGATCATAGAGTTGAAATTGATCATAGAATAAAATTTTTTCTGGGATCCTTCTTTTTTTTACTTCTACAGAATCAAGGTTCTTTTTTTGTTGTCATCGGAATATATGGAATAACTGAATTAAAATAAAATGGTTTCTATTTTAATTATTTGGATTTTATTTAACTTTATATTTCTGTATGGAAAAAACAATCCAATATGTTCATGTTTAGTATTTACGAAACTAGAGGTTATGGAATTTTGAATAACAAGTGAATTATTTAACATTATAATTGAAAAATTTAGCTTCTCTATTAGAAAGAACTTATTAAGTTATTAGGCATGAATCGTTTATTTCGCCATTTGTTTCTCGAATTCAAATATCTTAATGCAGTTATTCTAGATTGACATGGAATTTTTATCGAAAAATGATTTCATGAACATTTTAAGTTGCCATTAATTTGTTGAATATAAGTTTTTAATAGTTCATTTTTTAAAACTTAAGATATTATTTAAAATTGATTTTTTCATTTATCCATGCTGAATTCTCGTACGGGTACTGCTATATGTGTTGCTTTCATAAAAAAACCACTTGAAACGAGTGTTTTATTAAAAATACTAATGTTTGCTAATTTGTTTAATAAAAGTTGATACTTATACGTTGAATGCGGTGGAAAAGTAATCGGTCTGTACTGTTTGAAGAAATCTTTATTTATGTTTACTACACAGTTACACAAATACATCTGGCGGCTCTCGCGCGCCCTTTTACGGAGAAAAATAAGAAGGCTTAAAAAAGGTTACAACATACGTATTATCGCACTTATTGGCGACATTTTTGAAACGAAGCTAATGGTTGCCAATTCAGCGCATACGATACATAGGGAATCGGGGTTGCCAACTTGGCGAGTTATTAACCGAGTGGGCGATTGTTGCGATAACACGTAAGTACCTAAAATTTAAATAGTGGAATTATAAATCTAAATTATCAAAATGGCACTGATGCTATTTATCGTACTTTTGTTGCAAACTGATGTTTTAATTTAAAGTTGTTAATTAAAGTAGGTTTTTTGTAAATGGATATCGAGTAAGAAGTTAAATCCGTTAAATGGATAAGCTCAGTGCAATTTTTTATTTCTAGTTTCAAAAAATTCATAAAAAAAAAGAAAAATTATAATTTTTTAAAAATTAAATACTATACAGATAAAAAAATATACCCAATAACTTTTTATTAGTAGAAAGTTTAAGAAAATTCTAAATAGTGTGGATTAAATTCTTATTTGTAGATTATTAGTTTGCTGTGTTTAAGGAATATATTTTGAAATATATATATACCTCCCTGGTATTACCTACATACTTTAATTATTTACATACTCAATTCATAGATGGCGATACTGTAGCTCTTGAAAGCAATTACTCCAATAATTATTTTTGTTTTTTTCCTTTAGTATTATTGTGTAGACAATTACACAAATATTCGTATTGTTACTCCAAAAATTATAGTTTTTAACTAATAATATACTTGGTCTGTAATTTTTTTTAAAAAAAAATTGATGCATATTATTTTGTACAAAGGCCTGTATTTTTCTAGCTTTAAATCTGTTTTTGGATCATTGAATCTAGCCATAAATTGTTTATTGTTCATTGATTCATCACGGTATAAACATTTTGAATTGAATCTTTAGGTAAATTACTTTTTCGTTTATAATGGATTTAGAAATTCCAACCATTATTTTTCGCAGGATTTCACTCAGTTATTAAAAGCAGAACTGTTCAAACCCCACCCCTTTAAAAGTTATTCTCAGTCAGCATTTTGTTTAATACTATGGCATCCATCTTTTCAACTTTCCAAACTCTCAATGATATTCTTATCTTAAATATTCAAATCATTTGTAACACCCTTTTATAAGCTTCATTTGTATGTAACGGAATTTTTGAACTCAAATTTTTACCCTCTTCAAAAGGTCAGATTAATTCGAAACTTTGCTCACGTGTCCAGTACCGATGACAATACAATAATGTTGTTCCAATGGACCAACGATTCCCCGTTTCCAGATCCCGCTTCTGGTGACTAATTT
Organism: Trichonephila clavata; assembly: GCA_019973975.1. Classification (NCBI taxonomy): domain Eukaryota; kingdom Metazoa; phylum Arthropoda; class Arachnida; order Araneae; family Nephilidae; genus Trichonephila; species Trichonephila clavata. The sequence continues at coordinate 143 of BMAO01014403.1, read as the reverse complement.
CAGATCCCATTTCCAGATTTGGCCACTATCAGATTAAATTACAAAACTTAGTTCGATAAAAGGGAGTCTTTTCGTTTTTTAAACTAGAATTTTTTATTATTATTATCTCCCAAGAAGAGTTTATTAAATATATTTATGCATAG